>VYZP01040376.1:0-141312 GCA_013400635.1 Hypocryptadius cinnamomeus
CATTTATAACACCAGCCAGGATACTGCTCAACAACACAGTAGGATTGGTTGAGTCTAGGCAAACTTCATGGGCTTTTTGATGATCTTGCCCCAAAAGTTTCACGTCTGAGTACAGAGAATAAGAGTAGGAAAAATTTCCATTCCTCATAGGTAAGAAAAGTTGAAGTGCCACGGGGAAACATGAGCTTGTGTGGCCAAATATGTAAGTTGCCAAGTCATCCTGTTTTCCAAATGGGAATTTTAAAAAGATAGAAAAATAAATGGGTGCCTCAGGGAAGAAATGTGTCGTGAAGTGGATCAGAGTGTAAGGAAGCAGCAGAGACAAAATAGGTTAAAAACTGGAAAAGTAGAGCTTTGTGCCTACTGCAAAAGGCTGTGGGGGTGGTCACTGCATTGGGGAAAGGAGGAGGGAATGCTAACCATGCCGTTTCTATCTTGGTCTTCAGCCAAAGGGCAATGCAAGCCTCTAGATCTGAACACAGTGGCAAAGTTAAAATCTGGATAAAGCTGGTGAATTCTGTTTGCATTGTCTATATTGGGGGGGATGGTGATTTATGGCTATGTTCCTCTTTATATTGAGGAGAACAAGGCTTCTTTCTGTTTGGTTTGACACAAGCAGTGACCTTCTACTGGACTGCAGTAATCACAAGAGATGAAATAGCTGAGGTGCTTGAGAATAGAAACAACAATTATCTGAGTTACACCAAAATCTACCTGTGAAGTGGCTCACTCTCTGCCTTGACAAATCAATTACCCTGATCCCTCAGGAGGGAACCCAGAGGTGCAGTCCAACCTAGAGTCCACCACAGCAGGTAGCAAAAGAAGACTACAGAAGCCCTTGCCCAGGTCTGTAAATGCCAAGAGCCATGTCCCTCACCCAGCTCATTGTTGGATTGGGAGAGCAATGGGCTGAAGGATATGCAAGCTTTCCTTGCCTTGTAGAGGCTCTGCTGCCTCCCAGCCCTGAATTCATCTCATTTTAGCAGTGAAATTCTATCTTCTGCATGATTGCACCGGCAGGCTTTTGTCAGCGAATTTGGTGATGTTCAAACCTGCCCCAGGGATGAGAAGCCAAGAGATCTGACTCAAAGTGGCAGAAAGACTGCTGCTGAGAAGCCAAGTTTCTCTTTCCCGGGGTGCTGAATGGGCAGTAACACTAATGCAGGGTGCCATCTGCTTTTTCTTTCTCTAAAAGGTCGTGTTTACCAAACATTGCAGAAGCAAGAGAGGTCTGGGGTTAAAATAAAAGTAATTAAACCCTGCAGAGGAGGACTTCCTATGCCTTCAGTGTCCACTTGGTGCTCTTCACACCTCAGTGAAGCACAAGTGCCCTGTTCAAAGCAGCCACAAGTAACCTTGTCTGCAGTGCCAGGCTGTGGGACTTGTGTCTAACCCACAGAGACAGCACAGCAACCAGCCCGGGGTGCCAAGCCCCAAGGGTGACAGGCAGCTCAGAAAGGGGCTCCACTTCCTAAGCTGTGCCTTGTGCTCTGCAGCTGGTGAAACAAACAGGAGGCATGGATGGGAAGAGGAAAGAGGGGTGTGCCAGAGAGGTGACCCAAGGGCCATTCTGAGGTGTCATCCAGACACATACAGGAACTATAAGAAAATAACTATGACAGCCACCCACACCACCCAGAACAGCCAGCCTTGCACCATGAACACCACTTCTCATAAAGTGAGAGCTGCCTTAGTTACACCAAGCCACCCTCTGGAGGAGCCTGTCTGTCCTCTTGGAAAAGCATTAGTCTTTTGGTAGATGAAATTTGTCATGGAGAGCCAGGCCCTCAGGCTGGTGGCCAGCCCAGTCTGACACCTGGACAATCATCTTTGCACCACGGTGGCATGGGGTGCTTCAGAAACATTTAGTTCCTGTAGTGCTGCTCTGTAGCAAAAGGCACAACAACACAACAATGTGGGAATTACACAGCACATGGGGATCAAATTTAAAGACTAAATCTGAAATGAAGGCTCTGACTTTAGCATGTTGGTCCCTGTGGGACAGGAGGGTCTTGCTAGCATTATTGCATTCTCTGTCTGCTTAATGTACATCTCACCAAAAAAACTTCAAGTGATGCTGAAAAGATGTTGCCTGGTTCAGTCCGTGCTAAAGGATGTTAAATTTAATTGATTTCCAATATATTTACTGTACCATACTGTCAAATCTGTTTTACAGGTGTGTGTGCCATACCTTTTATGAAATAAGCAATGTATTCTGGAATGGGTAATGAGCTTGGTTAATTACCATTAATTCCTCCTGGGTAAAACTAGTGTGAGAAGATGGCTTGATGCCACTGCTTTACAAGGTGTTATGTGAATGTAGACAAAATCAGAATCTTGTTCCTGTATTTGTCTTTGCTGGGGGAGACTGTCTGAGAAAGCTGCAGCTTGGCTGGCAGGGGATGATTTGCCAAGATCAAGTTCCAAGTTCCCTGCCTTTCTGGCAGGGGAGACTTTTGCCTTCCATCAGTGTCAGCAGGCTCCCAGAGAGCATTGCCTCCAAATCACCCTAAAACTTGAACTTATAAGCAAATCAGAAGCAATTCTTTTGCACTCAGGCCCCCTGCATGTCAGAAATCTCTGAACCTTGAAAAGATCCCATAATATATTACCAAGCCTGTCTCAGCCATATTTTTTTTCATTGAATTCTGATGAACCCATTCACCACATGTCATGGGTATCCTCAGGGAACACTGAAGTGAAATAAACTGAAAAGGCACTTTGGACCCTGCTAAGTCAGCAGTTGTTTTTTTGTTGTTGCGGTTTTTTTTGTTGTTTTTTTTTTCTGAGCAGGGAAGCTTAGGAAAGACAGAGGAAGCACAGGTTCTTGCAGACTTCGAGTCTGGACTCCATTCTACTGCCATTAGCTAGTGAACTCTTTTTCAAATTCTCTATATGGTGCTTTGTAGGTTTTTTTTTATTCTGACATCTCTGCAGCTTTGAAGTCTCATATAAGTCTAAGGCCATGAGAGGCAATTAATCAGGCCATTAATCACTTACAGCAATTTAAGAAGAGTATATGTACTATAACAAACCAATCCTCATAAGGAGCACTGTGAAATGGATGCATAAAATTTGTGGTCTTTCACAACTAGTCCAGGTAGTCTTTGCCTCAGCTACAGGTCACAGTCCTGCTCACTGACCTTGAATACTATGAAGAAGGCATATGGTAAGTTATACATGGGAAACAGAAATATGGTCTTCTCCTGGAGTGACAGAGACACAGAGAAGAGCTAAGCTAAAAAAGAGCTAAGATCAGCCTCTGCAGTACTTTTGTAACACCTCACAGCCATAGCTTCCTTCTGTATGATTAGCTAGACCTTTTTGCATAACCATTGACCTGGCAACAAGAACATTCTCTTTTTCAGTAACTGGTTTCTTAAACCACCCACCAAATCCAGAGGAACCACTGCTATTTGTTGTTACTCTGTTATTGCTCTTACTTATGTGCAAATATTTTTCTTCTTGGAAAAGAGAGAAGGCGTGAAGAGATGAGTTTTGTGTGGTGAGCACATGAGAGCTCTGGAGTGATCAGTGAGAAAGCTCAGTTTTAGTTTCTTACAGGACTGGCATTATTGTCCTTGAGAACAGTAGCTTTCTGGTCCTTGAGCCCTGTTTAGTCACTCAGCCACCCTGCAAACACTTTTCTGAGAGCTCTGAAAATGCCTCTCAGACCGTGAACTGATTCTGGTATTTGACAGTGGTGCAATGGAATGGAATGTCTGGAGCATCCAATTTGTGTGTTCCTGCCTGCAGGTCTGCCTTGAAATGGCCTTGAGATGTTTGAGGGGAAGGGGCTACGTGTTGGTTCTCAAGTCATGAAGTATGGGAATGTCTAAGCCTGACAGTCAAGATCCAATAGATAACCATGGTTCATTTCCACAATTGTCAATTAGAAGTGCAGCTCCTTTCCCAGCTGGAAACATGTATTTCCAGCAGCAAGGAGGTGATGAGGAGTATGCAAGGAAGAGCAATATCCTGATGCTCTAGCAAGTGCAAAGCAGTTGTATCTCTCCCAGGACAGACAGTGACATAACAGCTCTGTGAGGACATGTGGAGTTGATACAGCTAAAAATGGGCATATGGCTTCTCTGGCTTGATAATTTAGTGTCACTGATTTGGTCTTTATGCTTCCATAAGGGCAGAGAAGGAGAAAAAAGAGAGTAGTAATATTATAACATTTCTCCTCCATCTTCTCCCCTCACCCTTACTCTAATCCTTATATAAAATCTTCCCAAGAAACCTGCACATAAAATCTAAGTATCAGAAGTCTGATTTACTTGTGCTAAATAAAAATATTTATGGATGCCAGCTGAGTTGTCTCAGTGAGAGCTTTTTTACCGTCCTGCCTTCTTGAAACAAGCACTGGGATTCAGTTCACAACCCCGATATCCCTGTTTTGAAATGCTAGACTGGGGATAGTACTTTATATAAGCCCTGAGTCAGATTGTCTGTAGTAACCATTTCTGTTAACAAACCTGTCTGCAGCAGGCATACACAAGTCAACTGTGCAAAGGAGCAGGACATACCTGAAACATGAGGGATGTTTTTCACAGCAGACGGAATCTATTTGTAACAGTGACTAGGCTCCTGTGTCATTGTGGGTCATAAAGTCATGTAGGAACATCTAGGAAGAAGAGAACAGCTGAATTTGTAGTTTTCCTTTTTACCTGATTGCAAGCAATTTACATTAATATTGCACCTTTGAATCAAACAGAATTTAAAGAAATGACAAACCTTCTCTGCCTGATTGTATGACTGTAAAAGCTGTGAATAATGGTGGCATATGATACTTGAGGACAGCAAGTAAAGATCACTTTACAGCTGAAACTGCAGGGGTGATGCTGGGATTCAAAATAAATTGACCTAGTTGGAGTTTGGCTGGGACTTTGGGACTTACACCTTAGACTCTACATGGGACTTCTAATTATTACAGGTGGTAAGACCAATTTTCTCATCCAAGAAACAGAACATGCAATAGCTCCATTCCCTTTCTTCATGCCACAACCAGGGAGTCTGATTGCTTACTGGCCAAGGGAAAGCAAGTGAATCCCTCTAATTTGCTCAATAACACTTTTTTTCCCAGACATCTTTCATGCTGTACTTTCTATCTTTCCCCTCCTTACTTTCCTGTTTGGTTTTTTTTTGTTACTGTGACTATAATAGCTCTTGAGCCTTCTTTTGTTAAAAAACCCTGTGTCCCACCAATGCAAATCAACTGTGTCACTCAGGACAGAGGAAAAATGTCAGGCTTGTTAAGTTTTTATTTATTTCACTGTAGCATCAGTTTTGATCTTTAGCAGTGTACTTTATTTGTTATTTGTGGCTTCATCAGCCATTGCTACTAGAAAACCAAGAATAGGCCTTCCCAAAACACTTCCTCAGAAACAGGTTCAAGATGAGAGTAAACCTGGGAGAAAAGATACAGGTTTGGTAATAGGGCTGTAATGGTAACGTTCAGACTGCTGATCAAAACCAGTCTTCTTCCTTTTTTCCACTGCTTAAAAGTCACTGAAGTTTACTGCTGAAGCTGAAACTTCCCAGGTTTGTTCAAAGGTGAAATAAGTCTGCTTTTTGTTGTTGTTCCCAGATTTTTTTCACACTAAAAGAACTTAAAAATGGTTCAATGGTTCAGCCAGTTTTATGATTTTTTTTTCCCCACAACAGAACATGTAGAAACTATTCCCACTTCAGTAGGAGTGTTTGCTATTGCATCCTGGATAGCACCACAACCAAACCAGCATGGGGTTAAAAATTTTATATTTAGCACAAAAACATCTAGCTGAAAAATGCCTTGGAGTGCTCCAATGGAATCTGATTTTGACTTGACCGAATGTTGACCCTGAGGAAATTCCACTCATAAACACAATCCATTCTGTATGGCTGTTCTCCACTGGGCTCAGAGCATGCATAGAGGAGGAAGGCAAGGTTAATGTGTGTGTGTGCTTAGCTGATGTCCTTATCCCAGCACAGAGCCTTTAGGGACCTCAGTAATGCCCTGGGGGAGCAGTGCTGAGGCGGATGGTGTTTCTTACACATCTGTGGCTGAATAGTCCTTCCAGTCTTAGGGAAGAATAACCAAAATGCCTAATGAGGTTAAAGGAGGATTCTTGAGTAATTTGGATTGGTCCAACACCCCACTGGCCAGGGTCAGAATTGGGTGTGTGTCACCATCTTAATGCAAAGGTTTCGTACCTTCTAGGTGACTTCTCATGGGCAGCTCCTTGCAGCACTGACTCCTTCACAGCACAGCCAACAAACTCCACCTAACTTCTCCACCAGCCAACCTACTCTTTTACAATACCCCTCCTAACTGGAACTAGCTGTGGCCTATTAAGGGCAGGCCTGTTCCTAATTCTTGGTAATTAGCACAGCTGTAACCCCTTAGGGGTGAGATTACCTTCATCACTATCTCTGTGCTCCTACTTTCCATCCATCCACAGGCATAGTGAGGTTACCTAGGGTCAGACAGAGCCCAGTCAACAGCAGGTCTGTGGTGTTGTGGCAAGTCCAAGGTCAAGTTAAGGAGTCGGTCTGCAGGGTGCAGATCATGTGTGTCCTTGGCCATGTAAAGGGGAAGGATGTGGCAGGGCTGGAGACCAGCACTCTTGCAGTGCTGCTGGAGCAGGGATTGATGGGTCCAGGCTGGGGAGAGAGCCTGGGGAACCTTAATGTCTGGAAATACTTAAGAGCTGCCTGGAAAAGGTCCAGATTAACTTTATCTGCCTCTAAAAATGGGTTATTTGAGCAGGGAGTTGGAGGAGACACCTCCAGCCTTCCCTCCCAGTCTAGGTTAGTCTGATTCTACAAAGCCTGCTGATTTTACTCTTATACTGCCAGTGGATGCAGGGTATCCTGTGAATGTTACTCACTCAGGCTCACACTGTGTGTGACAGAAGACCAAGCAGAGATGCACCCATGAGAGGTGATGTCCTCTTTACAGAGCAGTGAGACCAAGTGCTGCAAACTCTCTCACACACTCCATGTTCTACCCAGACTAGCCAGTGCAGTCCTCAGAAAGACAGAGCTAAGCACATGTGCCAGTGCTTAGAGGACCATCATGTCAGGGAATATTGGCTGGCATTTAGAGTCCATTCAGGCTCCAAGGGAAGTCAGGGGGAGGCAAGCTCTCCATCTGACTGCCTCAGGCCTGACCTGCCCTAAAGAAGGTCTGTGCAGCACACTGGGCACTGTGGCCTTGACTCAGCTGAGCAATGTGGAGTGTGTGTCTTGCTGAATGAGAGCTTATGCATCTAGCTGAAATTGCTTTATAGGGCACAGTCCAGATCCCACTGAAATGCTCAGGAAGCTTTTGCCATGCACTTCAATGAAAATGTGATCAAATCTATGTCACCTGATTTTCCCTTAGGCTGAGGATAAAAATTGCTGCTCTGCTGGTTAAAATCAGAATGGACAGTACAGGGGCTGCCAATAAAAATGTTACAGTGAGATATGTAAGGGAAAAGTCCTTTAGTACAATTTCCTGCAATGTGGATAGACATAGAAGAGAAAGAATTAAAAATAAAGAGTTAAAAATATCTTTAGGTGTAGGAAAAATTGTAGCATCAGGAATAGAACAATGCAAACTTTGATAAGGTGTTCAACTCAAAAGAACAGTTTTATGCTTCATTTTAATGTATTTCCTGACTGATGATTATGCAAAAACGTCATTTTAATGCTCTTTGACAAAGTTGGTTATATAGCATTTATGTATGAGCATTTACGTAAGAGACTGATTTCTTCTGTGAATTTATTTTTTAAGTCTAACTGGTGACTATAGGCGTGTATATAAAAGAAGAAACTTTCTAAATTTAAATCCTTCATCTTTCTTAATTCTGAAGTTGTGGTAGTGTCTGGCTCATCAGATTTAGAGCCCTCTTAGAAACTGTGGGAATGTTTCTAAATTTGATTGTTAATCTATTGAACAGAAAAGCTGCCATTGGAGAGAATAAACTGCCTTTTAAAGTACTAGTAAATGTGCAGAAGTGCTCAGAGGCTTAGGAGGCAAAGTCTATTTACAGCTAGAAGATTTGGACTCTTAAGGGCATACAGCACTTTTGAAAATGAGACTTAAATGCTTCTAAGTAATTTGGGCACTACATAAAATCATATCTAATTTCCCTCTTTTTGCTCTGACATCAACACCAATCATAAAATGATTTATTATCTAGTTGATAGCAGAACTGGTTTTATGTGGAGCAAGTCCAAGAGAAAAAGATATATTTCAGAAGTTAATTAAATAATTTAATAGCTTTTAAGTATGGGAGGCAATACACGTTCTTGGTTTCAGTGAAGTTAAATGCATTGGTTCTTTAGTAATTATATCCAAGCTGGATGTTGTTCTCAGCTGAATGCTCATCCCTTGGAAACCAGTGGAACTGTGTCTGATGGACTTGGTGCAGTAGCAGCCAGAGTCCATGTAGGCTTGCACACTCTTGGAAATCATAAATTATTCCTCTGTAGTCACAAGAGGGAGGCTAAGGTAACAATGAACAAACACTCTTGTGGTTCAAACAGAACCCCAGAATAACAAAATCTTGTTTGAAATGACATTATTTTGGAATATACTTGGCAAGAGGGGTTGAGTACAGACTTCCTCATCACTTCACTGGATCAGACACATGCTAATCCCACCCTTCCTGGAGCACAATGTCCCATCTCTTGGAGTGCACTGTTGTCAGGCCCTGGTTTCACACAGCTGCTGCTGTGGCTGACAGGAGAAAAGAGAACTTTCCTTTCTCCACAAGATCTCAGTGGCACAGCAATTTGTAGGTGAGAAAGAGGCAGCTTCTTTCATGGAAGCTCTGCAGTCTGCTATGGCTGTATTGGAGACACAGGGTTGGGATCTCAGGGCTGGCTGGCTCTGTTGTCCCTTTATATTCTCAGCTCTCCAAGAGCTTCCCTGGAAACTCAGCAACATTCAGCCACCCCTGCCCCATTTCCCACATGCCCTTAGGAACTCCAAGGGGAAACTGGCTCCTTGGGATCCAGGCTCCATGCCAGATGAAACTCAGGATGTGCAGAGATGCTGAGCAGTAGGTGGCAAGTGCACAGGGGTGATTGCCAGCTGCTCCAAAGGGCAGGAGAGGTGTCCACAGGTCATGACACCTTCCTTGGCCCTTCACCTCCTCCAACTGCAGCACCTGGATCAGAGGCAACCAGGCAGTTTGAGGAGTCACAGGACTGGTTCATATAGGGGAGCCTGCCCTTAGAGAGGGAGCATCAGAGCTTTGGCTGGATCAGCCTCCAATCCTGATCCATCACTGGAGGAGACCGCTGACAGGCCAGGCTCCCTAGACATTTAAAACGCAGCTCAGGGAACGAGTGCAGCGAACAGCAATAAACATGCTCATAAATCAAATATAATATAAACAAATAAAAAAAGCGAAACGTTGCGTTTTGTTCACAGTGACGATCCCAGCGGTTCCACAAGCAAGAAAGCCGGGTGTGAAACGGAGGATCCGAAGGAGGCCGGCAGACAGAGTGGCCAGGAAGGCAGGTCCGACTCCCTGACGCTAAAAGCCCAGCATGCGGAGCTCCAAGAAGAGCAGGCAGCGGGGTGTTCCCCTCTGGTGCAGAAGGCGAGCCTCCACCACACGGGCTCCCCAGTGAGAGTGCAGCGCAGCAAAGGGACGGCCTCGTGTTCCCATGCGGCTGCCTCCGATTATGAGCTCTCCCTTGACCTAAAGAATAAACAGGTACCAAGGCTTCCTCCTCAGGCTGTGGGAGAAGGGGATGGGGCGGGTGGGACTGCATTTGCACTGTGGTGGAATGACTTTCAGTAGACACGTTAGCCTTTTGTTCACCTAGAGCTTTTGCCCTGCCTAACTGGCCCTTTGGGTACGTGAGGCTGATGGAGGAAGTAGATTCCCCACCTGTGACTGAGTCTTTCACCCAAACCTGCTGCTGTCTGCTGCTGTGACTCTTTCACCCAAATCTGCTGCTGTCTGCCCCTTGTTGCCTGGACTCAGTGGTCCAAAATGGACCCAGAAACCCAGTCGTGAGTGCAGGCTTAGAGATGGGTTCCAGGCAGCCAAGAGCAGCAGCATCCAAGGGTAGTGCCTTGCTCTCAAGTGTCAACAGGGCTCCTGGAAACTGGTTTTTCCAAATTACTTCCTTCATGGGTGAGTCTCCAAGAACCATCTTGCCATCTTGGATCATGCAGGGCAGGCTCCCAGCACACTTCAGCATTAGCATGAGCTTTCAAGAGGAAGTGGGGTTTATTCAATGAGTGTCCTGCACAGCATCTACCACGATGTTTGTGCACTGCTGCCACCACTGCCCTCAGTCCAGAGGAGGTTGCTGAAGAGATAGGCAAGTTCACCAGGCTAAGAGAAAATGATTCAGTCCTAGAAGTTGCAAGCCTTGCATTCTGTGCCTGAGGCTACAGCCTAGCTCCAGAGCACAAGTGTGCCCATCTCTAGCGTGTCCCAATGGACTCCCAGCAGGAGACAGTGGGACAGGGGCTAATAGCAGCTGGCCTCCTTCTTCACAGGTGGAATGTGTCCCCTCCCTCCTCATCTCTGCAGATTACAGTTCCAGGAGAGCTGTTGTGCAAAACAGAACCTAAAGCATAATTTGTGCCTTTTCCCTGGGAAGGCAGCTCAGTCAGAGGCTGTAGGATATGCAGACCCTACACTCTGTGAGGTGAGGAGGACAAGTGACAGGGGGAGAGTTCAGTGGAAGCTGTGCTATTGCAGCTGAAGGGTCTCAGCTAATGAGGTTTCCACAGAAGAAGATGCTACTTCTGGGACATCTCTCTACCACTTCCCTCAAGGCACAGATGCTGTCCCTAAACACATGTGTCAGATCAATGACCCAACAGATTTCTGAGCAAAAGAGACACCTTTGCTCTCTAGCTGTCTTTCTCAAAATACTGCATACTCAGACAAAATTCTTCCTTCACACCAGGAAAAAAATAAGAGAGACTAATTAACTGGCTTCACAAGCTAAGATGACATATCTTCAGGGTGGGCCACATCTTGACTGCTGTATATGTTCTTAGCCTCCTGGATATCCTACAGCTGCTCTGGTTTGTCCTGGGGAGTGTCTGTCCTGTGTTATTTTAGCTTTAAGGTCATGTTGCCATATCATTGTCCTTGCAGCAGATCTGCCCTGGATGCATGTGAACAAGAGAGACATGTTTAGCTGATTGCTCATTAATGTCTAGTGCCTCACAGAACTGACCTTGCAGGGACTGAGCCTATCTCCTTGGTGAAACCACTTTTCTCACACCAAAGGGGCCTTACAATTTGTGTGCCTCTCCATACTCAAGGATATCTTCGGTGAATTGCCTTCAGCTCTGAAAGGGGGGATTTTCAGGCAGGGAAGAATACAAATTCTTCCACTCTTGCACTGTAGTATGTGTTTTTATAGGTATTAGTATCAATTTACTCATCAGGTAGTTTTCTTAAATGGGAATAAAGGTGATAGGACCTGCACAGGACTGTCCCAGTAGAACCCTACTTATAGCAGAACTTGTAATACAGGAACAGAACTCACAGTAAGAGAAGGAGGTGCAAGGAGACATTTTAAGTCTCACTGCACAATTGAAGTCACATTTACCTTTTGAGAGAGGACTGAATGCTAGTAAGGAAGAAGGGTAAAATGCAGCCTTCTCTGCAAGACTTGGACCAGTCATAGCCCCTCAGCATCATCCTAGAGAGTTGGTGAGTGGCTTCATGGCTCTCCTTGCTCCCTACCCTATGAAGCAGAGAATTCTGACAGTGCACAGAGCAGAAGTACTCTATGCTGGGAGGTTGGAACAGAGACTCAAGTACTAAAGTTCCCATGTTCTTAGACTCTATTGTAATGTTGGGAAAATGCAAGAGACCACAGGGAAGAGGAGCATGCTTTCAGTCATACATACTCTTGGGCTGTGCTGAAGGGCAGCAGGTGACCCATGGATGAAGGAAAACACTACATTAGCAAATATCCCTTATAGCAATGTCCTTCCATTGTGAGAGACTGGAGGGAGGGAGAAGCATTAAGAATGAGTGACATGTATGCTTTGTATGTCTTTTATTTCCTAGTTTTTTTACAATGCATGCATTGCCTTGAGTGACTCAGATTCTGCCCCTGAGCCTGGTTCTTTTCTGGTTATAACATGGTGGCACATCACCATGCTCAGTGGCAACCTGGGTAGAAAACCAGTGCTAACTGAGAATAAGATCAGGCCATGGTCTCTCCTGGCAGATTTATAAATTTATGCCTATGGGCACCAAAGCCATGGGGTGTGTACCTCAAATGTTTGGCCATATCCAGGCCTGCAGTTTGGCTTGCCTTTTGGCTTGCCTTGACCTTGTCAAATCTCCCTCCATATGCAATCCCTCATGGCAGTGGATATTTCACAGCCATTTCTAATTCAGCCACAATTGCTCAGAATGAGTGTTCATACTGAGGCCCAGAAATGTATTAAGCTAATTATTCTTTGAAATCCCCCCCAATCCCCCTCCTGCTCTTCCCTTCCTTTGGCGCCGGCTGTCGGATCATTCCCCAGAGAAGAGTAGCTTTAAGTAGGCAATTACTTGTAATTCATAGGGTTTATTAGGAGCAAGAGAAGGCCAATCATGTCTGGCCTTTCTCAGCTCTCAGATGGGAACAGAAGGTTCCTCCAGCCATCCAGACTTACATCTCCATTACCCATGACTGCTGTGGTGCTAACAAACGCCCTTTCCTCCTCTGGAGAAGAAGAACACAGGCTACAGCTGTGTGAAATCCTTAATTCCTTTGGACTGTCAGTTAGCTTGATCTGACAGCAAATGGGTATGTCTCAGACATCAATGAGCAGCAAATGTCTGGGCCACAGCAAAGAAAAAGAGACAAGAGACCCACTGCTACCAAACAAGGGTGGGGAGGACGCTTCTCTCTATGGGGATGCTGCGTATAGCTCTGCCAGTCTTCTCAAGCATCCCTTGGAACACTCCCTGTCCCTGTTACGCCTGCTGAAAGATAGTGTAGGATTCCCCTTGTTTTGGACAGTGCCATTAGGCAGTGGATCACATGCAGAACCCAGCCTTGCACCCCTGGTAAGAGCTAGAAGACAGACAATTTGAGGAGGAGTCCTCTCACTTCAGATCTAGGAGTCCTCTCACTTTAGATCTTGTTCTGCTCCTTAATGCCTTAGCCCTTTGGGAGGACTGATATTATGGACTGCAAAAAGCTGGTGATGTTTTTTATTGAGGTACTGACAGCTTGCTCTGTTCCTTTAGACTTTTAGAAGGATCTCTCCTCACTAGCTATTAAAGTCTGCCATTTTTGGCACTGTCCTTGCATGAGATAAACTGGCCTTTTACTTTAGATCAGCAATGACATCTTGTCTTGGCCTCTAATAAGATCAGAGCATATGAATTTCATGTTTTCAGAATGGCTGTCACCTCCTTGGAAACCTCAGATAATTGTAGGGCTCTTGCTTCTGCTTTATTTTGCATTTTACAGTTATTCTGTCCCTCTTATTTGTTCCTCTTTCCCTCCTAACACAATTAGCTCTACATTTTCATTAACCAGATCATTATTTTAAGTGTTCACGGTCAGTTGTCAGTAATAACTGTCTGGGTTGGGCCTTTGCAGGTTACTGGTTTAATTTACATTTATTCACATGAGCCTTTCTCCTGCAGAAATGGGCCAAGGGATAGTTCAGTCTCTTTCCAGGCAGGCCAGCTTTAAAGACATGTGTCAGGAGTGTTGGTTTTATGGTGGGATTTAAGATGTCCTTGTTTATCCAAAAGGCTGCTGCCAGGTCTTGTGGTAAATGACACTGTACCCATGATTATTGTAGGGGTGATTTTTAGCAACATTTATGCAAACTATTTCTGGGAGGACAGCAGTGAAAGTATTAGGCAAATGTTCTTTAAATCAGGGGTAAACAGAGCTCTGAGCCAGCTACCTCTGCAACTGCAGTGGCCAACCCCACCACTAAGAAAATTGCTGGTATTTCTTAGTGCTGTGCTTTGATGTTCACCTTGGACAGACCACGAGCTCAAGGGCAAGGCAGATGGAAAACAGAAGCCTACCTGATGTTTGAGCACAAGGCAGAGGTCCCTGCTTCATGTCCAGAGAGGGAAATATGAAAGGATGTGCTCCCCATCCCACTCTCTTCCATAAATGTCAGCCTCCCAGTACTTGCTCCACAGCCAGGATACCAGTGCAGGCACAAAATGGCTGGGCTTAGGTTGTTCCTCTCTGTCTGTCATCTCCCAAGGTCACATTATCTTCCTCTACTTTCAGAGGAGTTAGTATTGGAAAGATTCCAGAGGTCATTTACACTTCTCATAGCTGTCAGACCAGGTCTTTACGTGTACCTACATCACTCACTGGTGGTTTTATCTGTAACTTACGTCATGTTATGAAAAAGAAGAAGGAAGCAGGTGACATGACATGACTCTGTGAGCTGAGGCTCATGCCTCAGTCTCACTTTGACTGTGAAAGCAATTTGCACTTAAACTCAGATCTTGTGGAGCTCAGCTTTTCAAACTGTGAGTACTGGGCCAACAAGGCGTGGTGAGGGACAAGTGGTATGTCTGGGAATGAGGATGCAGTCAGTAAAACCCATCCTTTGGTTCTGCTAATGAGCTCATACTAACCACATGACTGATGCAGTGAATCCTCTGCTAATTCAGGACTGACTTCACCAGCACTCTCAGTCCTGCCTTTCATCCTTTTTTGGTTTTTCTACATGTGTGCAGACATATTTTAACACTACAATCTGCAACTGCACTCTGCCCTGTGAAGTGCCAATGATAGCTTATAGTTCAGCCTAAACCTCAGTGAAGGTAGAGTTCATTCTTCTTTTTTTTTTTAACCCCATCTTCCACCTTCATCTTCACACTGTCCCCCTTGTCCTCTGTCAGTCACTCATTGGAACTAAATCATCTGTCATTCTCCTGGAACTTGTTAGTGAAAACCCAGCTGCAGGGGAGGAGTGGGGGGATTATCAGGAAGTTTAAATTCTAGACTACAGGAACAACCATACATACCTGCTTTGCTGAAGCCAGTTGAGATGGTGTGTGTCAATGTATCTACATGTGTTTGTCATTACCAGCTCAGGTATATCCTCCTTCTACTTTTTTTATTATCTTGTCTCAACATTTAAAATTCAGACATTTTTACCTTTCAAAACTGAGTCTTTCTTTTTCTGGGTATTTTTCTTTTCATTGCTGGCTGACACCAGCAATGAAAACTCAGATATCAAAAAGGAAGACACTTTGGGATTCAGAGTACTTTTTAAAAGACACAACTCAGAACAAAGCCAGCCTCCACTAACATATATGGAAGTTTATGTTTCTCGCTAACTGCTAAATCAAGCCAGCATTCTCTGCATTTAAAAATAAAATTTTCTTCCCTTTTTCTGAATGATTTCTCCTTTTGCTGAGAGTATTTCCTAAGGTTGCTAAGGAGGGGAGAAGCATTAGTAACACTCTGAAACAAGAGATAATGCTTGACATTACCAGAGCACCGCTGAGCAGGAAGACATATTGCTGGAACGTTGTATTTGCAGTGATGAACTTGCCCTAAAGGCCATAAGAAGTGAGTCTGCAAGGGAAGGCCACCTGCAGGCTCCAGCTTTTATGACTGGCACTCCAGGAAGAGGCAGGACCCCGCTACAGCTGTGGGGAAGTTCATGGTGCTGATGATTTAGCCAGTCATGCCCAAATGGGAACCTTCTGTTGAAATCAGGGGCATGGCATTGCAGGGAAAAGTTAATTCAGTGTCAGAAGTTCCTTTGACAGTCATTGAAGACTAATCGCTGTCGAAAGTTGGACAATAAGAAGCCATTGGGAGGCAATTAGCAAAAACTAACGAATCCGTTCTCTGTTTTTCAGATCGAAATGCTAGAACACAAATACGGCGGCCACCTGGTGTCTCGCAGGGCAGCTTGTACCATCCAGACCGCCTTCCGGCAGTACCAGCTCAGCAAGAACTTTGAGAAGATCCGCAACTCCCTGCTGGAGAGCCGCATGCCGCGCCGCATCTCCCTGAGGAAAGTCCGCGTCCAGAACTCGGAAAGCTTCTCCGCGGAGAAAGCCCTGGTGGAGGGGTACAACTTCGTGGGCATCCCACTGGTGAGATCCCCGTCCTTGCCAGCCACTATCAGCGGGGCACTAACTGAGCTGGAGGACTCCTTCACAGAACAAGTTCAGTCCCTGGCAAAATCCATCGATGACGCCCTCAGCACCTGGAGCCTGAAGACCATGTGCTCCCTGCAAGATGGGGGCTCGTACCAGATCAGGGAGACCTTCAGCGCTAGCTCCATGCAGCCAAACCAAGACTTAGAGGCTGAGTTACAGGATCAGGAGAAGGAGGAAGGTCTCCTGCCAGATACTCTACCCAAGAGCAGCAGCACTCTCATGATGGCTTTTCGAGATGTCACAGTTCAGATCGACAACAAGAACATCTCTGTCTCATCATCTACCTCGGTGTCCATGGCAAACTGTCTCAGCAGCAACGACCAGGCTGGGCTCTCTCCAGCTACTAAGGCTGAAGAAAGCCCAGGAGAAGGGGAGGGAGAAGCCAGTGAACTACTGTCTGCCCCAGAGAGCTTACCTGAGAACAGCCTCACTTCCACCGAGGTTGATGTCAGTACTAATGGCACAGGGGACAGCAGTGCTGAGCCGGATCAGATGGCGGTGCAGAAGCTCCAGTTAGATGCAAGCAATGAGGCGGGACAAAGCAAAGGCTTGGAGTCTGAGAATGCAGACAACTCAGAGCAGCTGAGCAGCAGCAGCACCTCCACCTCAGCCAAGTCAGCCTCTGAGGTGTCCTCAAAAGAAGCCCTGCAGGCCATGATCCTCAGTCTCCCAAGGTACCACTGCGAGAACCCAGCCAGCTGCAAGTCCCCCACACTTTCCACAGACACCATGAGGAAACGCCTTTACCGCATTGGACTGAACCTCTTTAATATGTAAGTGACTCTTCCCCTATTTCACAGCCAGTGTTATGCCTCACAGGAACAGATGATGGCAGGCTCTTGGTCTAGATCCATCTCCATGGAAGTTTATTCATATTCAAGGGCATGACCATCTGGGTATGCAGTGCCCAACACAGGTTGGCTTCCCAGAAGCTCTTTCCCTAAATTCTCCCAAGTACTGTCCTTCTCTTCTGCCTAACAGAGGAACAAGCCCATGAGTAGTGCCCATGCTCTCACAATTCAGTGAACCTTCAGTTCCAGTTGCTGTCCATTTGGCATCCACCAGCTGAGCCTGGGATCACTCTGCTCCACTCTGTTGCAAAGGAACAAATATAGCCAGGACTGTAAACCCAGCCCTGGTTACTTAACATGGGGCAATTCCAAGTAAAGAAAGAGGGAGACAGAGGTAGAGCTGAGCTTAGCTAGCCCAGTATGAGTCATAATGGTAAAATTACATCTCTGGCTGTCATTTTCCTTCAGATAGTTGGGTAGACTTTCACCTGACAGACCAGGTTTAGTCACCTGTCTCTCACATATCTGAGTTTGATATCCTATGAGAAGGCTGTAGGTGTGAAAGCAAAAGCAGTTACCATCAGAAGGGGTTAACTCACAGGGTCACACGTGGATAGGCAGAAAGGAGCTGAGCTCCCTTAAGATTTAGATTTGCTCATTGCCTTTTGATGAGACTTTTCTCATCTAAGCATGCCACGAGAAGTACTGGGTTTTGCTTTATCATCACACTCTCATAGCTCTGTCTTTGTTTCCATTTGAGTCCCCTAATAATGAGGATGTAATGTACCCATACCGAGAGAACGTTTTTCCACACATTAGCGTGGGCATTTTAGTCAAAGCAAGGACTGATCATTATGCAGTCCCAGGCAGAAGTTTTTCACAGACAAAGGGGCAATGCATAGGATTTATATATGTGTACCATGGAGGCTGTGGAGCAGGGACCAGGAAGAGAGGTTTTTAGGGTTGGTCTCAGAGCACACCCAGAAGTGAAGTGATGTTAGATCAGACAGATTTGGGACTTACAGAACTGAGAGGGACATATTTCCAGTTCTGAGTACAGGTTGGAGGACAGGAGTGAGGAAAATAACTTGTTAGCTCTGGGAATGATGTCTTTCTTCAATCTCTGAGCAGTATCTAGGGGACATGTGGCTCCCCTTGTGACTTCTTATCTAAGAGGCTGGGAGGGCCATTAAGCTTTCTGCAGTTATTTGGTTGTCGCTTTCCCTGTCTATTTCCAGGAAAAAAGCCAGTTTACTACTGTGGTGTTTGGGATGTGGGCACTGATCCATAGGCCATGGAGCTGAGGCTGTGTGTGTGTGTGTGTGTGTGTGTGTGTGTGCACATCCTTCTTCCTGGCTTTCCCTGGAGCAGGAGCTGAAAACCTGCAGTTTCTAGTGGGAACTGCCACAGCCTCTCTGGCCTTGCCTTGCATTTCTGGAAGGTAGTGCTCTGGCTTGGAGCAGGCCTCTGGAAACACATTGATGCACGTTCCTCATCCCTGCTGCACCGTGAGGGGGTGAAATCCCTGGAATGGTGAGTGCTTCATTATGCAGCACTGCTGTAAGAGCTCAGTGTGTGGGCAGCTGGCTGCGTGGGCAGAGGGAAAGACAGCAGGACGTGAGGAATCCCGCAGCATTTGCCGGCTCTGCTTAGCAGCCCTGCAACACCAAAAATGAATTGCAGGGACCAGGCTCAGGAGAGAGAGGACTAGAGTTGTCTGCTGCACCTCTGGGTAAAAGCTGCATGCTGCACTACATGGGATACATCTGCAGGTGTTCAGTGGCAGAGATGCTGTATTGCTATCAGGAGTTTGTGCAGAACAAATTGAATCCTGGGAAAAACTGATAAAAGGCTGCTGCTAGTAAAAGAATTTTTAAGTTATAGTCTAGGCAGTGCAGGAGGGCTGTCACAACTGGACTGTTTTATCCTGCACCCTTTGATGGCATTGTGTGTACCATCTCTACTGAGACCTGCATATCCATGCTAGTGTGTGCATTTCTTCTGGCCATATTAAACTCTCAGCTCCTCTGGAGTGGATCCAAAGTCAGTCCAGTGACTTTGGAGTCACACAGGTGTAACTGAGTTCATCCTCATGTCGTGAACACCATACCATGCCTTGCCAAATACCAAAGTGTGCAGGTGGATGTGCATTTTATGAATCTCTGGTGCTTAGTTTGACTTGTGTCCCAACCATATCACCTTTGCACTTAGCAGGGAGCTTTACCTGTGCTCTTTAGCAGTGAACCAGTAGGTCTGTATGATAATAAAGAAGGTGTATTGTTGCTTTTCCCTGAAGAAGGCCTGGGGTTTTCAGTATCGGATTTGGCACCTCTCCTATTTATAAATTTAATGGGCTGATTGTTCTTGCAGCCCTCTCCCCAGCAGTGCCACGCTGCCCAGGATATTTTCTTTTGACATTACAGAGTAAGCAGAACTATTTCAAGCCCATCTACTTTTTACATGTCCATGAGGCCCCTGTAAGGAGCAGGCCACTCTGCTGAATGCAGCTCCCCTTATAGCTAGACATATGTTGCTCACCCACATACTTCACCACCTGACAATGTCACAGTCTGTGCCTGTGCATATCATGCATTCACATGCTCTGAAATCTCATCCTATTCTTTCCTCACCCCAGGAAACTGCCTGAGCAAACTCACTCCTTGAGCCTTGACAAAGAACCCTGAATTTGGATTAATGATGGAAGTATGACATCATTTAATGAAGTCACCCTCTTACCTCTCTCTTCTCACCAGCTCAGAGAACCAAAGAGATGTGGCAATCTTCCTGCCATTGCAGTGATTCACCTCAGCACAGTGCTTCATGACAGACACCCTTCAGTGGGGCAGACTGAAATATGGGAGGAAAACTTCCTGCACAATACACACGTACTGTTTGTTCTTGTCTGAGCTGTGAGACAGGCACCACATAGGCTCACAGCCACTCCCTCATACACAGGGGCTTATAAACCAGGACAGAAAGATGGGAACAGATGTTTTATCAGGGCCTCTGGCAATAGAACCAGGAGTAATGCTGTTAAACTGAAGGAGGGCCGGTTTAGATCAGATGTAAGAAGAAGATTTTTACTATGAAGGTGGTGAAACACTGGCACAGGTTGCCCAGAGAGGTGGTGGATGCCTCATCCCTGGAGATATACAGTATCAGGTAGGAGGGTTCTCTGAGCAACCTTATCTAGTTGAAAATGTCCCCACTCACTGCAGGAGGGTTGGAGTAGATGGCCTTTAAAGGTCACTCCCAACCCAAACCACTCTGCTTCTGTAAGAGCTGTGTGTGCAGGCACAGACACTGGCACATTAAGAAGCAGAAAATCACTCCCACAGCCAGGCAATCAGGCCCACTCAGCACCAGACCTGTTCTCAGAGAGATGCTCACAGCCACAGAAGGAGAAAAGCCCTCTGTCTGGGAGCTGCACACTGCTCCCTCCCTTCTTCTGACAAAGCATTCTCTGGGTGCCTTCTCTCACACACAAAGATTTCTGCCTGAGGGCGTGAATCAATAGAGAAGGGAAGAAAAACACAGCTAAGGGTAGGGGAAGTGGAGGAGGGATAAACAAATCTGAGTATGGGATTTCTGTTCAGGCAGCCAACATCAAGCTCAGGTGAGGAAGGTAAAAAGTATCACTCTACAATGAACGTTGAAAATGTATGAAAACCAAAATTATTTGTTTAACAGAAAAAGTGTCCACTTTTGGTTTTCCCCCTTGGAGCCTTGAGCCTCGTTTGCCCATAGACCATGGCAGCAATGTCTCCTAAGTTTCTTCACAGAGGAAAGAGTCTCTGACTCTGGAGCAGATGGATGGCAGAAGAGTCACTTATGAGGTGTGGTACAATGCAGTAGGATCTGTTGTGGCAGTGGGATGCCACTTGTGATTACCAGGTGACAGCAGGTGCTGCAAGTGACACAGCAGGTCCTATGACATCTTTTTGTCCTCAGCAGCAGCTAGGGGGGCACACAGCAAGTCACTTTTCCTCCCCCCAACCAGTCCCGTTCCTGACACATACGTGAATGCATAGGAGCCCAGGCACATACCAAGGGCTGCATTGGTGCAAGCCATGGGGTGAGCCAGAGGCAGCAATGCTTCCAAGAGCTCATGCAAACTCACCATGTCTCTGTCCTTCCCTTCCAGAAACCCAGACAAAGGGATCCAGTTCCTGATCTCCCGAGGCTTCATCCCAGACACCCCCATTGGGGTGGCACACTTTCTGCTGCAGCGGAAGGGCCTCAGCCGACAGATGATTGGGGAATTCCTGGGCAACAGCAAGAAGCAGTTCAACAGGGATGTTCTGGAGTAAGTGTGGAAATCTTTTCCCCTCCTCCCTCCACTCTAAAGGAGTTGCCAGCCCACTCTGCCCCTGGCTGCACCAGCAAGCACTCCATGCCCCTTTGCCCCTACTCTTCAGCAACTCCACCATTGTCAGTCCCTATCTGGTGTCCCTCAACACATTTCCCAGCTATGTGTGTCACCCTTCATATCATCAGTTCTTTCATTTCAGTCCTTCCTCAGGAGGCCTGCGGTCACCTAGCAGGAGCTCAGTACTGTCAGGTGGTAGAAAAGTGATGCTGGCAGGTTTGGGGGCTGGGAAACTCTTTGGCTGAGGTCTCATCCCATCCATATAAAGTACCTCTGATGCCTTCTGGGAAGTACTAAGAGAGGCAGAGGAGGAAAAACATCTGCTTCTTGCTGTGAGACCAGCAGGGAGAAGTGAATGCTGGCTACATACTCAGTTCTCTTTCTGTCCAGGTTGGAAATTGGTGGCCCTTTGAGTTTGTCCAACTGCATTACAAGGATAATTACAAGGTCCTGTTTGTGGTGATGAGGAGGCCTGTGTATGAAAACATGCTACTAAACACGCTGCTAAGGGCTCGTCATTGCCACAGCAGCCACGGAGCACTGAGGAACATCCCCACTCCAAAATCTCCAACAAGCTCAGCTGCCCCTTTTCAGAACAAAATCTGAGGTTTCCTTCCTGCTTCTGATCAGTGGCTGCCTTTGCTGGATTGTTACCTTCAATTCTCTCACCGTGACCCTTTCCTGGTCACAAGCCATGCATCTCTCAGCCTACACCTCTCTCCTCTTTCAAGTCTAGTTCATTCAGAGACCCGTTTCAAGGCATGACCAACACTCAGCTGTGCCTTTCTTTTATTATGCAGAAGCACAACTCTTAGTAAGAGCTGCCTTTCCATTAGGCAGGAAGTCCTTTGCACTGGGTCCTTTATTACATTCTCCCATTCTCCAAAATGCTCTCTATTTCCCTTGAATTTTGCAGTGGTTTCTCTTAAATCAAACCATAAAGAAACTCCAAATTCCATCCACATACCACTTCTACTCCAAAGAAAGACTGGAAGATGCCAAAGTTCAAGAGCCAAATCTAGGCCTAAATTTTAAAATTAATTCCAGCTGCAATTGCTGCTTCTTATTGCTGCAGGTACCTACCTGACCTTTGGGCCATCTCTTTTTTAATATACTGTAGAAGTATTGATTTGTCCAGCAACAAGACACATTTGCTGTCCAGTCTCTTCACACTGAGAACTACAATTAAAAGTAATTGCCTCTTTTTCTCCAGTAAGCATTGTGTGGGCTGCTTCCCCTCACAGATAATCTGCTCAAGTCCAAACCTAGCCTCTGCACTCACAGATATTGCAACAATAACAGGCTGACACTTCCCTGTAATCATAAATTTGGCATCATCCCTGCAAATGACCATGTTCCTCTGCCTCACATGGGACTACAAACTCAGTGTCAGCAGCTCCTGGGAACAGTGCCTATTGCAAAGCCTGGTGTCAGCCTCCCAGCCTCAGTGCCCAGGAGCTGCTACATTGGGGTTGCCTGTCCTGTTTCTGCATGAGGCTTGGGGGCCATTGGAGCAGCTGGCCCTACTCCATCATGCTCATTACTCGAAGTTTCCACTGCCCCTCTCATGGTAACACTCCAAATATTCAGTGAAGGAGTGACCTTGCCCATCCTATTAACATCTGTAGAAAACAAGGCTCAAAGATAGGGACCGAGATATTGAGGCTGTGTGTACATGGGTGCATCTGGGGCAGGGACTGTGTGTACTTCAGCATGTATCAAACAACTGGGTCTGAGTCCAGGGTTCAAACCTGTGCCTGATCTTGCCAGGCAACAGATTATATGCTTGCACTGACAATCTGTGCTGTCATCCCCTCTTCACAATAAATGCCTGATTTGTCTTCCATAAGGGCAAAGATAAAAGTAGACTTAAAATATATGTAGAATATTCTAAAAGAGGAAGGAAAAAAACATGCACATTCAGCTGGCTGTAGCTGTGCCATTTGAAGGTACTTTCTTCCTGTGCCAGTTCTGAGCTTGGGGGTATGCTTGAGCATGGTTGGTGGGTTTTGCAAGCAAATTTTTCATCAACCACTCATGAGAGGTGGATGGGCAATGGCTGCACACCCAGCAGTGTGCCATGCATGGAAATAAGGCATTGAAAGGAGAAATCATGGCCCAGAATTATAATCCTGGATATTTTTCCTGCCCATGCTGCAGGAAAAAGAGGGCTGGCAGTGTAGTGTAGTGTGCTGGCATTTCCAGTGCACTGTATCTCAAGGGCTGGTCACAACTTATGAGCTGTTTCTATGGGAGCAAGAGGCAGATCAAAGACCTTTTGGCATTTTGGAACTGTCTAAGACCTCATCTGGTTCTCATTCCCCATCCAACTCCCATCAAACTAGCTCAGGAACACTGACACAGGTTGGGAGAATAGACTCTGCAAGGGCTGTCTTGCTGTCCCCACGTCCACCCACACTTAGTAATGTTAAGGTACATGGTATTCCCTGGAGAGCACGCAGCAGACAGGAGAGCTCATACAACAGCTTTTGCACCATTTGCCCAATACCACAGTCATTTTTGTGGCCCAAATGGGCAGAAGAAGAACAGGCATTTAGTCCTGCTGAGGTCAAATGCCCAGGCAGGGTGGCCATGAGCAGGCAGTAGCGCTTGGACAGGCTCTGGTCACCTGCAGTGAGGAAGCCTGTATGCAGGCAGAGATGTCTGTGCTCTTTCACATCCCAAACCTGACCCTGGAGCCTCCTCTACCTCCCAAAAGCAATTTCAATTATTGATGCTACTCGCTGTGTTAGTTTAGCTTTTGCTTGATGTGAAAACTTATGTTGCAATTGTGTATAGTGAGCAATGTTTCTATTGCATCCAGGTTGAATTAACTCAGCTGCATGAATAAATAATAGCACAGCTTTTAAAACATCTGCAAAAGTGTCAGCCTCCCTTGTGCAGAGCTGCCCAGGTTACAAACTCCAGACTCAGCTGTAATGTCCAGACACAAGTCTGTACTCTGCAGAGTTCTCTTGGCTTCTGCAGATCTTGAAGCTGTGCTGGCTGACAGAGAAACCTGTTCCTGCTGTCAAACAGCAGAGCTCAGGAGTGCAGAGTGACATTTGGCACTGTGAAGATGATCCCACTTTACTGCCACCAGTAAATGTAAAACTCCAGAGAAGTGCTATGCTGGCTGCAAAGCCTTTTATGTAAAAGGGCATGGGTTTAGGTGAGGTAAGCATTTGATGAGGATTGAGCACTTTGGTGTGCTATTTTGGCTTCCCACACCTTCATGCCCAGCACCTAAATGCCCTGAAATTGTAATCTCCCTTCCATCTTCCTGCTATTATCTTTCAACCTTTAACTGATTTTCTTGGAACTCAAAAAAGGTGTATGGATAATTCACAAGTAATTCTACATGCTAGCCAGAGGAACAACAGAGAGAGCAGGAGATTTTCAACAGTTTCTGACTATAATTGACAACACGCATTGATGACACTGAACCACTCAGGTCTGTCTCTTTAGGAAGATAGATATGTCATTTTCTTGTATAGAAAAAACTTCAGTCTTTAAAACTAGGATTTATCTCACTTGTTGTTGGCCACCACCAAGTTTAGTGCCTTCTAGAAATTTATGAATTCCTTTTATAAATGGAGAGACACAGGGCCCTCAAGAGTGTTGTTTTTCTCAGTGTGCTAGTTTAGTCTGGATGTGCAGCTTTTAGGCATTTTGGGTTGCAGGGCATAAATCCCATTTGTAACCTATTTTAAGTATCTCACAAAATAACCAGTCACTGTGATCAGCATCCAGAAGAATCTAAGAAGATCCAGTAAGATCCAAGAATCTCCTTCTACAGGCTGTCCTGCAGCCAGCAAGAGGGAGTCACTGGAGACCTGTCCCAGGGTTTCAGTGTCTACCAGTCCAGAAAATACAGCTGGAGAGAGGTAGCCTGGCCCATTAAAGGACCTTTTTTGTTTTAATCAAATCTATTTGTCAAGTACTGCAGAAAAATAATTCTTTTGCTTTGAAAAAGTCAGGCCCAAGGCATTACCACATAGTTTTAATATAAGACACGTCATCATTCTTGCATCCTTTCTTCATTCTGTGTTTATTTGTTGCTTTTGTTCTCCTTTCTTCATACTTTCCTTCACTTTAGTCCATTCTTCCCCTCCACCTGTTCCTGACTCAGGAATTACTTCCATTCATAGTTCATTCATGAACAAGATAATGTGAGTGATTTCATGAATGGAGTCAGCTGTGCTGGTACTGGATGGTTTGTGTTCAGCTTGTGGGATTTGGAAGTACAGATGTGGCTGTCCTGGTGCACTTGCTGTCAGAGGAGAAATGGGCAGAGATTCCAGCAGAGGAGGCATTGTGCTGAGTTGGGGTCTGGTTGTGTTAAGAGTGGAAGTTGCTGTTGGAGACATTCTCCCTGGGGTTGAGCAGGTCTCCTGTCTGTCAGGCCTGTGTTGTCTTCTCTCTCTGTCATGGAAAGTCAGGGAGAGAAAAGCTGCTCTCAGTACATGCAGAGCTGGGAGCCCAGCAAAGGGACTGCATCTCAGAGAAGAATTAGGTTCCTCTTGAACAGACAGAATGGACTTGACAGGTTAGCCCAAATTAGCCTTCTTTCCCCTTCTTACTGAGGATGCTCCAGAGGGTTAGTAGGGGGCTTTCCTCACAGAAGGGTTTGAGCAGGAGCAGTAGATAAGGATGTGATGGAAACAGGGCAGAGGGAAGAACATGTTAGGCAGTTCTGACCTCCAGCTGCAAGCAGGGCTGTAGCACACACCAAGTGTAAGAACAGCCTTCCCGTGCCAGGCCTATACAGGCTGAATGTGCAGCTTGAGTCTGCCTAGTCCCCAGGGAAACTCAGGAAGGAGTAGATTCCCCAGTAAGTAACCATGTGAGCTACCAACAACTATGGGAGGGTGAGTAGGCATCACAGCCTGGGGGAAAAACAGGCAATACACCAATCCTGTAGCATTCTCCAGAAAGGGGAGACTAGTGTGGGGTGTGGTCTCCATTGTAGAGACTGTCCTTCCCAAGAGGGTGGGGAGGGCAGGGTTGGGACACACACCTGTGCCCACTGGTGCATGGAACTGGGGAGTCCTGCTGACTTTTCTTTCTGTTCACACATGCAGTGCAGTCTCCTTCCAGGGCGCTGAGCTCTTCTACAATTCACCCAAATCCTGATTCACCTTCAGAAAGCTTGTAGAATTAGGGAGGCTGAGAAAAGGGATGGTTTTTATTAATATCTTTGTGCCTTGTGATTTTAAACTTTCCACCTGGCTGCCTTCCCCCTTGCTCCCTCCCTGAGTGGAGGCTGCAGGTTCATTACAGACACTTTTAGCTGCATCCCAGCCCCTGCTGCATTGTCACCTGAGTGGAAAACTGGAAAATAGGTCATTACACTTGGGTGAGCAGATCCCAGCCCCACATGATACAGCTGCTTCCTGTCTTCACTGAACCCTTTTGCCACAGGCTCTTTTGCCATGCTTAGCCCTGTGCTAAATCCTCACAGCTCTTCTGTCATTATGTCCACCCACTTTTAGGGGGATCTTTTCCCTGTAGACTAGGAGGCTACAACAGAGACAACAGCCAAGCATAATAATCCATCTAGGAGCCCACTCTTTGGTCCTGGAACCTGGTGTGGAATTCTCTGCTTGTTGTTGTGAGGTGCCTCAGGGCAGATCAAACTCCTCATGTACACAGGTGGCCCAAGAGTCCTCAACCCCCACCCCCTTGTTCATGAGGCAGGGAGCCAGCGCTTTTCCTGCTCACTTCAACAGCATGATCCAAATATCCAAAGTCATATCCTTGCAGATAGTGGGCTAAATGAGTCTCTGGATGCACTGTGGGTTCAATTTGTGCGGCTTGTTGCAAGTTCCTGGGCAGGAAGGAGTTGAAACATGAGATGTTATAAGGTGATTACTGTGTCCCTGTATCATCATCTCTCAAGCCTCCTGGTGGTCCTGGAATAGGCATCTCACAGGTGTCCAGCTGTTTGTGGAAAATGAACTCAGCACTGGTTTTGGCATGTGCACATAAGTTTTTGGTTGATTCCTTGGATGCAGAGAGCCACCCACTCTCATATCCTTTGTCAGCTTTCATGGTCTCTAGCTTGGAAAGAAAAGACCTCCTTGGTCTGGTTTCACAAAGAAAAGTTGTGCTGCACTTCAGGGGATGTCTGACACTGTTACCAGAGTGCATCTGGAAAGTTAATGCCAGTCTGTGCAGGAATCTGAAGTCAGGGAAGGCTGCAAAATTTCCAGCTGTCTAGAAGAGGAGGAGGAACATGGCAGACCCATAGCACAAGGCTGTTTGGCTCTTTGAATGAACTTTGCTGTGTAAAATTTGCACACAAAAGTAACAGACAAGTCTGATCCATCTTTCTTTCTGCCTGTCTAACAGCAGAAATAGCAGCTTGGTACCTGATGGCTCCTCTAGGAGCTGTTCTTCAGACCTTTGGCACAGGATTTGTCAGATAAATCAAATCCAAGCACAGGCTGACTTTGCTTGAATCAAACATTCTTCCTAACCTGTCCTTTCTGCCTGGTCAACTTTTCTCACTAAGGAGGACAGGGCTGAGAGACAAATGGAAGAGACTCCCAGGAGTTAGAATTTACAAAGTAAACCTGCATCAGTTAGTCTGTGAGAGAAACCCTCCTAGGAGAATCTGAGCATACCTCAAGTAGCAATGCCTGTTTGAGTTTTAAAAGAGCTGTGAACAGCTGCCTTGTCCTTCTTGTCCTAATGAAGGCTCCATGCTTTCTGTATTAAGGGCATTGAGATTTGTACACAAAGGAGAGGATGTTTTAGGGCAGCCCATGTGGAGGGGGAAAGACTGATCAAAGAGGGAAGGAGTAAGCAAAAGATGGATGATTTAATGCTGGTGGACTGGGGCTACTAGGGTGACCTCAGTGGGTGTCCCTGGGGCATGCAAGCACTCAGTGTTCACGTGTCTGGAAGCAGACAATAGCAGCAAAAACACCAGGGTCAGTGCTGAGAAACACTTGCACACTGGAAAGGATTAAAAAATAATAACAAAAGTCCAAGTGCAGAGGTGGTTGCAGCTGTGAACACAATAACGACTAACAAGAGGAAAACTGTTTTTACTCTCAGTGATAAATTCCAAGAAGCAGAATGCCTTGATGTTAACCCAAGGGACTGAGTATAAGTATGAGAAAAATAAAAATAAAAAAGGAAAGGTGCAGTGAAGGAATTTTTTCTTATTGCCAAGTGTTTCTGCAGTCCACCTCTTGGAGAGATAAAAAAATATTTCATAGAAGATTTCCTATGAGAGCAGTCCCTTTGATTCTCTTCCCTTGCTCCCTATTTGTTTCTGAATTTTGATGATATGGACTTTGTGCAGAGAAAGAGCCCACAATTCCTAGCTGAGGTTATAACAAGTCCAACCTCAGAAGATACAAAGCACTTTATGTTCAGTCGGAGCTCTTGGTAAATTATTCTGTGGGTGTCACCCCAGTTAAATGCTGATAACTCCTGAGTCAATAAGGAAATGGAGGAATGCAGAGACATTTCTGAGTTCAAATCTCTGTCTCTCACCTGTTTGAGGAATTGTGCAACAGATTTTTATTCCAGAAAGGCTGCACGTGGCACTCAGCAGCTTAGTTCACAAACCACTTTCCAACAACCCACAGCAAACTGCAGCACTTAGAAACAACCAACAGACACACGCCCCAATTTACCTCAGAAAGGAACTGGTAACAGCATATCCCTTTTTTAGTAGAGGTTTCTTTAGCAAAATTTCCAGATAATCCTAGGAAACAGAAGGATCCAGAAGAGAGCTAATCCCCTCCCCCTCTTTTTTTCCCTATACCACTCCTCATAAAGTCCCAGACAACCTGTCTTGGGGAAAATTTCCTCCTTAATAACCTTAAATGTGGGATCAGTTTATGCTTTACCACATGACATATCCTTTACCCCAAACACAATACAAAGAATTAAATAAAGGGGTTAAGGGGCTAATAGAAGTAACATCCAAGGTAAAAAGCAGCAGAAAATATGAAGTTCTTGAATTTTTAATGCATTTCTAATGTCAATGTCGTCCCATTAGCAAATTAGTAACTTTGTATTTAATGAAGGTTTAAAGAAAATGGGATTTTGGCACCTGTGATTTTCTTCATCTGTCAAACAGAATTTCAGTTTTGAAAATTTATTTTTGGCAAAGAATAATGACAAGCAGGAAGGTAAATTGTACATACCAAAGTCAGTGGAAAATAGAGTAATTCAATGTCTGTCTTTGGTAGAATAACTAGTTTTCTAGACAGGGGACATGCAGAACATAAATCTAGACTTCAGCAAAGCTTTGGACATGAGAAATTTTTTGTTGAGAGTGGAAGAGAGAGAAATTAGCAGAGGAATCATAAACAGGGGAGCAAATTGGCTGATACAGACATTAGTGCCTACATACTCTGCTGAAATGGGAAGTTGGGCCTGAGGGACATTATGAACAGGAGTTTCTTTTGATTAATGCTTGCAGTAATGATCTGAGCACAAAAGGTAGGAATATGCTAACAGAATGTGCTGAAGCCACATGAGAAAGGTGTTGTCATTACAAGTGACTGAAATATCATGCAGTAAGAATAAGAACAAGTAGATTATTTGGCTAATACAGAGAGCAGGTACTGTAGTGGTAGGTTTTGGAGATTAACAGCAGGGCCTTTCTAAGATGAGAATGCTTTAATGGGAAATAAGAAGGCATCATCCCCTTCTTGGGGTATCTAAATTGGCCATGAATTTCCAGTGGGCAGTGAATCATGCCAAAATGCAAAGTGACACCAGATGAGCAGGTAATGTTGCATGTTATTTCTGTACAACAGCTTCCATTTCCTGTTTTCTCTGAGCTGATTCTGGTTTTATTGATATTGATACAGGTGTCTAAATATCTATGTGAATATAGATGTCTGTATATCTATATAGATACAGGTAAGTATCAATACATATATATACACACATACTTTCTCTGTATATGCACATGTGAGTGTATATGCTGTCTGTGGTGTGACAGGTATATATGATGGTGTATACATACACATACACATATATATATAAATATATAGTAAAGCACAAGAATTGCTCACCAGCTGTAGAATGCAGGAATCACTTGAGTGAAATCACTGCCCGTGGTAAGCAGGATCCAGGAAGCCATAGCGATGTCTCAGGGCCCCTCCCATGGGATTTCCCTTGGGGGCTGGGCCTCAGTGCCACAGTGGAGGAGCCTACCTGGTGTTATCCACAGGAGGATGTTCTGATGAAGGCTGTGTCCCCCTCTCACAGCTGTGTGGTGGACGAGATGGACTTCTCAGGCATGGAGCTGGACGAAGCCCTGCGGAAATTCCAGGCCCACATCCGTGTGCAGGGGGAGGCGCAGAAGGTGGAGCGGCTCATCGAGGCTTTCAGGTAAGAGCAGGAGCCCTGCAGCCCCACTGCTGCAACCAGGGCAAGCAGGGAACTCAACACACCCAAGGCTAAAAAACAGCAGTCATGGAGAGAATGTCCACAGACTTCCCTTCCAAAGAGGAGGATCATGGAGGGGCTCCTGAAGGACGGAGTCCTATGTGCCACTGCTGTGTCACAGCTGTGGCCTTGTCAGAGGTTCAGTGGCATGAAGAGCACCAGGGGCCAGAGTGAGGCCAGTCCTGCTATGGCTTCCAGCAAGGGAGTTCATTGGTGACTCACAGGAGGAGAAGCAGAGGGGCTTGCAGGGCTACTCGGTGTTCCCTTGGTGCATCCAGAGGAGTGCTTAGCAAGGCAGGCTGGAGCAGACACCTCCCGTATTACACTTATGCACTGACACACTCTGAGTAGCCCACTCCAGCCTCACTTGCTTTTTTGACTCCTGAGGACAAGAAGGCTGAAGTTTCAGTGGCCTACTTCAGCCATTGGTGGGGAAATTTGCCTTCAGAGAGCAGTGGGTTCCTTCTCTTATGTGTGAGAGTGGAGTGAAAGGAATGTGATCTGCTTGTGGTAAAGGCATTGCCAAGCTGGAGCAGGGCTCCCATGTTCCGTGCTAAGTGTGTGCATCCCTCCTGCTGCAGCCAGAGGTACTGCATGTGTAACCCAGATGTGGTCCAGCAGTTTCACAACCCGGACACCATCTTCATCTTGGCCTTTGCAATCATCCTCCTCAACACAGACATGTACAGCCCCAACATCAAGCCTGACAGGAAGATGATGCTGGAGGACTTCATTCGCAATCTGAGAGGTGAGGGTTCTGCCTTGATTTTTCTTTTTTGCTCTCTTGCTTTTCTAAGTTCTGCCTAGATGACAGCAGGAAAAAACCTAGTGAAACTGCCTTTCCCCAGGTTTTCTGCTGCTTGCCTTGAGCCAGACATGGAAGGCCCTTTGAGATGCCTTCTAGGGTGCTGGGGAAGGGAAATTCTAATTAACTTTGTTTTCTGCAGAAAGCTGTCCAGCCTTCTCAGAAACAACCATTTTCCTTTGAGAGATGGCTTCATCTTTTAAGATATCTCATTGCTTGGAAACAGTCCATTGTATTACATTTTCCTATTGTTCAGCTCCATCCTTCTTAGACCCTGCTGGGTTGTACTAAACAAGCCCTACTTGCTGCTTTGAATATATGAACACATTTTCCTTTTATCCAGGCTAAATCTTCCCCTTCTTAATTGCCTGCAATTACTTATAGTAACTGTAGGCGTGACAGAGTTCATGCATATATTATTTCTTTGCAATTTCTGATCCATCAGTTCCCCAAATCAATTTTCTTCTATTTTCAAGGTCAGTCCTTTCCATCCTGGTAATATGTTGTTAAAAGCACTTTTTCAGATGTGGTCACAACATACTCATATATAGAGCTACTGCCTTGTTCTTATTTTCAGATCTACTATCTCAGCTCAGTATTGTTTGGCCTTTTTGACATCATGTCTAGACAAATTATTGTCTAATTTCCCAGCCATATTCATTCCTAGGTCATCCTAGGTTAGCCATTTTCCAAGTTTCTCTTACTGCACATCTGCAATTCATATAAAGCTCACTCAAAGTTTTTCCAGCATAAATTCCTGTCTTTTCTAAAGATTTTGCATTTTTCTGGGTTCCTTTGACTTGTTTCTTTGTCCTGATTGCTGTTCAGCAAGTGTCATCTCAGCCTCCCACACCTTCCACAATTTGTCACCTGATTCAGACTGGTATAATGTGACACTGAGGCCCTCTTTCAAGTTAATTCCACAGATACTGAATGGGTCTGCTGCGTGCCATCACCCCTTTTAGTATTTCAATTGACAGAACTAACAAAAGAGGGGTTATTTTAATGTTAACTTACACTTAGAGTTGCCTTAAAAACTGTCAGTTCACACCACAATGAATTAAATCAGCATGAGGGTCACTCACCTCCAGTGTGCAACACACCCCAACTCATTAGAGCAAGTGAATGTCACCCCATCACAGACAAGCAGGGACAGCTCAATCCAGACTCACCTTCAGGCCAATGCCCAGGCCAGCAGCTTCAGCAGCCTGTGTTGGAAGTGTTCTTTGGGATACATTTGCAAGGATGTAGGTAAGGGAGCAGGACATCTCAATGCCTTTCCATTTCTCAGCAGGTCCTCACCTGCATCACTCAGGATAGTACATCTCAGACCAGGGAGCTGGAGGGAATGCAGAGAAAATCAATATAAAATGACTGGAGGAATTCAGTTTGGAGGAAGGACTGGAAACTTTTCAGTGTTTGGCTCAGGGAAGACTGGAAAAAACCTATTCTGCCAGGCTCAGAAGGGTCAGACAGCAAAATCTGGAGAATTATCTAAGGAGATGTAAAAAAGGAAAGGGGCAGGGTCAAGGCAGAGATACCACAAACAGAATAGCAGGAAAGCATTATTCCTAGGAGGCAAGACAGAAGGAAAGTGGTGGAGGTCACCAAGCAGACAAGGAGAGATGATGCTTGCATTGGCAGGAAGAGCTGCTGAATCCCATCATAGGCCTTTCCACATCTAGCACTTCTGATGATACAAAATCAATGCAGGGGTTACTGCTGAGTGGCCCAAGATAAATGAATGTGAAATTGTGGCTATAAAACCTTAGGGAACACATGGAAAGGAGCCACCATGCAGAGCAATGGAATAATGAAATCAACTGCATTGGCCTTAGAGATGTCAGTCTCTCCTGCTGGTGCATTCGATGCATTAGAGTAACAAAGGAGACAGCCTAAAGTGAAGTATTGCTATTCCCCTTCACTTCCCAGCACTGCATAGTGCAGGAGCAGTAGTGACCTGCCAGGGACCACTGGTTCTTCCCTTTTCTTTTCTCTCTGGCTAGCCTGCCCAATGTTTTCTGTGTTTGGCAGGGGTGGACGACGGTGCTGACATCCCTCGGGAGCTGGTGGTGGGGATCTATGAGAGGATCCAGCAGAAAGAGCTAAAATCTAATGAGGACCATGTAACTTATGTCACCAAAGTGGAGAAGTCCATAGTTGGAATGAAAACGGTGAGCACCCATAACCCTCTGGCACCCACTCAGTCCCTCTGTCCCCCACCTCTCTCCCTACCCTCTTTTCTGTGTTTTTCCTCTATGCCTTTCTTCTCTTATGTAATACTTTCCTTGCTTGTCTCTACAAATCTACTCCTTTTTCTCCAAACTCTTTATTTCCTGCTATCTCATTCTTTCCTAATTTTGAGGGATCTCCTTGACCAGAGTTTACAGTATCTAGTGCTGTAATTGTTTGCCCGTGAATTTTACTGCAGATCCTGGCTGGCTCAACTGATAGCTCTGCAGTGTTTCAAACTTTCAGGCCTTTTAAGGGTGTAGGAAATAAAAGGCAAAGTGATAAAAACCAATTTTATCTGTTTGTCTCTAATGAGTTCCCTAAAAATTGCTGGGGTTAAGAGATCCCTGAAGTACAGAAGTACAGTACATCTTCTTTGGCAGTAACCAATCTGTAGTGCAAGAATATACGTACTGTTTATCGAAAATAAAGCAGAATGATTTCTCAAAGCCCAGGAAACCTGCAGATGTCCAATGGGGTGAGAGAGGATGAGCAGTGACCCAAGGATTGGAAGCCAGAGATAGGATGTGTGAGAAAAAAGGTTGCATTTAGTCTGCCCTCTGATTTACCTGGATCAAAAGTCTTTCTCTGTTACTGCACCAGCAGAAAAATTGATGGCAAGGAGCTGTGGTGAGGAGGTGATTTGTCTGGGCAGAGTGGGTGGAATTGTGTCACTGGGCAGGGTTGTGCAGTCTGAGGGTGGGGGAGACCCACAGTGGCCCCTCCTTGAGCCCCTGCATGCCCTTGTGTGCTCCCTGCAGGTGCTGTCGGTGCCCCACCGCCGGCTGGTGTGCTGCAGCCGCCTGTTCGAAGTGACCGATGTCAACAAAGTGCAGAAGCAGGCAGCTCACCAAAGGGAAGTCTTCCTCTTCAATGACCTGCTGGTGGTGAGTGTGCTTTGGCAATTAGGCACTGCAGTAATAAAACCTGCCCTGGTTTCTGTAAGGAAATCTGAAACCAGTCCACAACATCCATTTTCCCTCTAAGGACAGCTCCCAGTTCATCCACATTGTAAGACACAGCTCTGGACACTTCACCATTAAAAACCTACTAAATCTAGAACTTCAGTAAACCCTTGAAAAACAAAACTGCCACATCCCACAGCCATCCAAGCAATGTTATTGCTCTCTCTCATGCCTTTGCCAGCAGGGAGGTTCATTTCATGAAAGGTAGGTTCATTTCTTTGTCTGTTTGTACTACAGTACACAGAGCCCTCTCATGCCCTTTAAATCTTTCCTGCCAGACACTTTAAAATCACTGCCTTCTAACATGGAAAAGGCTGTAGCAGACTAGATAGTACTTATCAGACCCCCAAATGTGCAGAGTATTTTTCAAAGTGTCCTGCCCCAGCAATGGAATTATGCAGGTACAGGAGAGCAGAGTTACACTGACACTGGAAGGAGGCCAAACAAAATAGAAGTTTGCTGAATTTAATAGCGAAGTAAAACTGTGGTGGCAGCAGATGCAAGGCTAAACCCAAACCCTTTTGTAGAAGGAGAGGGTAAGAGAGCTTTACCCAGCTATTCCTCTGCAGCCATTTGCACAGTTATGAACCAAGGGAGAAGGTCTGCTCCTTGCTATCCCTCTACTCCATGGGATAAACCAGATCCATAAGAACTAGTGCTGAGATACAAGGGCAGCACAGCATTCTCATAGCTCTTGTTCCCAGCTCTAAGATATTTATGACAGGCTTCCCTTTACCTTTTGATCTGTTCCTTGGTGGAGAGAATTACCCTTTCAAAGTCAAAATGTGGTGACCAAGCACCTCTGGGAGAGAGCTGAGTGGGCCCAGGGCGATGCCTACAGGATTCCAGAAGTGTTGTTACAAGTGCAGCATTCCAGGCAGTTCTCTTGCAAAGAGCCAGTCATTCAGCAAACATTGCTCCCATGTACACTTACCAGAGCTTTTTTGCCTTGAGCAGTTTGCATCGTTCCTGCCTCACTGTTCCCCAGCACCAATGATGCTTCTCTCCCTCCAACAGATCCTCAAGCTTTGCCCGAAGAAGAAAAGCTCCTCAACATACACATTTTGCAAGTCAGTCGGCCTGCTAGGGATGCAGTTCCATCTCTTTGAGAATGAGTGTAAGTCCACTGCTCCTGGGTTTCCTGGAGGGGTTTGGCAGGGAAAAGGAGAAGGAGGGAGGGGACTGTGTCAGTTTGCATTAGGAGAGAGATTCTGTCAGAGTTAAAAGTGGAGGAGAGAAATCTGAGGCTTGTGTCAAGGAGATCACTCTTTAGGTACGCTGTGATGAGAAGAAGCTCCTGGTACCTCTCCTAGGCCTGAGCATCTGCAGAAGGGCCTCATTGAAAGATCTGCCTTGTTATGGTGGCAGGGACAACACCAGTGGTGAAGACTGGGGGAAACAATCCCCATATACATCCCAGTGAGCTCCCAGAAGCCAACTGTTGGTGCAAAATCTTGTTGACAGAACTGCTGCTGCCAGCTTTAGCCCCTCTCCCCTCTTGCCCAAAGTCACAAACCCCACTGCTTCCTCTGATGCTGACAGAGGCAGAGGTGCTGCTGCCACCTCCCTGCACAGTGTCATGCTGTGCTGAGAGCTTCCCAAGGCAGAGGCAGAGCCCTTGGAACAGTACCCACCAAAGCATGGCAGGAGGCCAGCCCTAGTCAGCCTGACCTTGATGGTCTGGGAATAGAGCCATGATGTGTCATGATTGGGGCTGGTTGTGCTGTGCAGGAGTTCCAGAAACAGGCAGGCTTCCTGCTGGCACAGGCAGAGGGGCAGCACAGGAGTCCCAGGCAAGCATGGCTGATGCCCCTGGGATCAGGGGCACAATCCCCTGGGATCACAATGCTCTCCATTGTGAGCACATGGAGAACATGCTGCAAGGAAGGCAAAATGTAGCAGCACTGTGGCTATACTAAGTTTTTTCTATCCTCCTCTACTCTACTGGCAGCATGAGTCACTCTCCCAACACCCTGCTCTGCAGCATGCAGAGGCTCCCACATCCCTGTGAACCAAAGGGCCATTCATACCTGAGCATCCCCAGGAGGCACCATCAGAGCTGGAATCATCTTTCAGGGGTGGCATGATTATCCTGGGAGTGCCCAAATCTTCTGGCAAAAGTGCCTTGTTGTGGGTCCCCTGCAGAGACAGTAAAGCAAATGTCAAAAGATCTTGTGGTCTGAACAGATGAGAGAAACAGGGTGGGAAAAGAGCTTGGCATGCAAACAGGGGGAGCAGAGGGCTGGCTGAAAATAACAGGTTGGGCTTTGGCTTGTTTGGGAAAGACTGATAAAGGAAGGCTAATAAAGGAAGGCTGCCCATGGAAGGCAGGCAGATGTAGGAGCACTGGAGGAGAAGTGACAGGGGAAGACAGAAATTAAATTTAGAGGGATGTGAAAGGAGAGGAGGAAAGGGATTGAAACCACCAGCCACTGAGCAAATGATAGAGGAAGTCAAAAGTGTGACAAGTTCTCTGCATTCTCGTGTTCTCCTGATTCCGTTGGCTGAATCTCCAGTCATCACCTCCCTGCCCACAAACCTGATCTTTAAAACATAAGGCCTTTTGCTGTTTATTTTCACTCTCTGGGCATGGCCTCTCATTTACATTCCTGTGTGTTGTGCCTGTGAGGAGCACTAAGCAGGGACCTACAAACACACATCTTTACCATTCTCTCTGCAGAGTGCAATGAGCTCCCCACCCTCTCTGTGCCAACACCCCTCCTATGTTCTCTGCAGATGAAAGGAGAGACTGGGGACAAGTCCTGCCACTGTGGATGCAGTGGCTCTGACCCCAGCAGACAACCTCTCCTGCTGCATGTCCCACAGGAGAAAATGTGTCGTTGGCCTCATAAACACTGTTTACTCGTCCACAGGCTGAGAAAGGCTTCACAGTCTTACCTCTGTGCCCAGGTTCCTAGGCCCAGTACTGCACTAAAAGTAAAAGCTAGAGTTCTCTGGTTTTGGCAGCACTGTGGTGCTAGTGACATTTGCCTTGCTGCTGCAGCTTTGTCCTTCTGTTCTCTTGGAGGGCTGCAGTGCTGCAGGTTCCCACAGTTGGCAGTGTGACAAACTCTGGGTGTGCAATTCCATTGGACTCATGCTGAAAACTCTCTGTCCTTCAGATGTACCAAAACAACCAACTACTCCATCAAGAACACCTAACACCTCTTTATTTTGTTGGCACATCTTTTTTCAGATTACCCCCATGGCATTACACTGGTGACTCCAGTTTCAGGCTCAGAGAAAAAACAGGTACTACATTTCTGTGCTCTGGGTGCTGAGGAAATGCAGAAGTTTGTGGAAGACCTGAAAGAGTCAATAGCAGAAGTGACAGAACTGGAACAGATACGAATTGAATGTAAGGGTCTCTCATACAATTCACACTCCAATGCCATCACACTGCATGTGACTACAAGGCAGAAAGGGTAAAGGAAGTGTTCTTCAGGAACAGGGACAAAGAGGATGAGCAGCACAAGTCTGCACAGGATGTTCCTGGGTTCATTGATAGGATGAAAATGCACTCTGGGACCACCAGCCAGCAGGAGAAATGGAAGGACTTAACTACTTACAATGTTTATGGGACAGGGAGTGTGATACAGCAGCCTGGAATGGGGAAGCTTAGATTGTCACACCCAGAAGATTCTTTTCTGTCCCATACTCATTTGACTATGCAAATATGATCTGTAAATAGCTAGGATAGATTTCGTACCTTTAACATGGTTGTCCTGAGGGCAAGCAGTCTGTCACTCCATGGCCTTATACAGACAAGATGTCCATGTAGCTTTTGATGGCCTTTCCATGTACAAACTGATGAACCAAAGTAGTTCACCTGCAGTGGTTCCCATCTGTGCAGCACTAGCCAATCCTGTATAAATGTAGGTAATATGTAGAAGGTCCTATAGACATACCTAAGTTCCTTCACATACCAAATCCTCTCTAGTTTCTGTTTTTTCTTGGCTGTTCCTGTCTCCCTTCTTGACACTCACTTGTGATTTCCTTGCACTAATTATCCTTGCTGACTTCTCATTTTGTTCCTTCAATATGCTGGTGACCTTCCCTCCATCCCTCCCCTCATTTATTTCCATATGTCTGTTTTGCAGGGGAGCTGGAGAAACAGCAAGGGACGAAGACTCTCTCCTTAAGGACCAATGGAGCCCAGATGGAGCTGCAGTCTAAGCAAGGCTCTCCAACAGGTAAGAGGGCACCCAGCACCCAACTTTTTTTGGTCTAGAAGTGCTGCCTTTGCAAATGTGTTCTCACTGGTTCCTGTGAGAATAACTGCAAAAAGAAGTGTTCGGTTTTGTATCCTTTAGCCAAATAGTGGAAATACAAAAGCATATACGTTCTTCAAATACCCTAGAAAAACCCTTGAAGTCTCATTACCCAGTCTGTAGCTGTAATACCTGGTGAAGAGCTGTTACTGGTAGAGCATGGGTAACTTCTGAAGAACCTGGCCCAATTGTCCTCCCTGAACTGATAAAACTTACCCCACTAAGCAGCTAACAGGTTGCAAGAGGGTCTGGATTGGCCTTGCACCTCTCCTTTTAACTCTCCAGTTCACAGTATGAGGGCCAGCTCTTGACTAGAGAGGCAGATCTCATAAGTGAGATATTTTGTTTTATTTCAAAGGCAAGAAGGATTTGGGGGAGAAGGTCTCGGACAGCACAGTGGAGGTAAGTAGAGTGCAGAGCAGCTGAGGTAAGTAATTCTCTCTCACTTCAGCACTTCTCACATTCTCTGTTGTTTCTTTTCTCAGGTTTTAATCAATGCCTCCCCAGCCAGACTGACAATTTTACCAATTTCCAGAGATACAATTAAAAGTTACTGCTAGGACGGGTAATACAACTTTCAAATCCAAACTAAACTTCAAAGCATTTTCAATCCGTTTCTATAACTGTAACATCCTTCATGGACCAAGCTCCCAAACGCTGTAGACTAACCCACCCCACTGCTTCTGGGGAGACTGAAAACCCCACTGAGGACTTCCCTGACATGCTAACTCCATGCAGCATCACATGCAAATTCCCCACAGCCCAGCTTTCCTGCACTCTCTCTGCAGCTCTGTCTCTCCATCCCCCTGAAGGGGATTAAGCATGGCCTTTGTACACCAGACTTTCCTTAGAGCTTCACCTTCCTAGGTAGGGAGCTTGGCTGTCCTGTGTACATCTATCTTTGCAGGAATGTCTAGCATCCAGTGGGTTGCCTGTTTCTTCACATATACCCATACTCTCACTGCCTGTGAGGAAACAGGAAAATGCAATCTTCACACTGAAAATCTTATCAACTACTTCCTGCTCTCTCTCTCTCTCTCTGTCTGAAATCTCCATTGTCCTGAACCTTCCCTTTTCCAGGGTAGTTCTTTCCCCTTTTGTCAACATATATTCACTTAAAGAATTCAGCTTCTCTGTGGGGAGTAGGTGCTGCTTCTTTTCCCTGGAGAGCACCCTATTTCGCTGCAGACACCCCCTTCCTGGGAAAGGTGCCTCTGCCAGCCAGTTTCCTATTCCTGTTGGGAGAAGTGTCTCCCTGTGTAGGACGGCTTCCATGTATCCTAATGTCATTGGCACTTCATGGCCCAGCAACCAGTTTTTCCTGTGGGATGTTCCAACACCTGAATAAATATTGACACAATATTATGTCCTGCTGTGTGGTGAGTCTGAGCAACCTCCATGTCTGGGTAGGGACAGAGAGCTCATCCTTGTTCCAGCATGGTGGGGAGCTTGGTCACTTCACAGCTTCTCCTTCCCAGTTGCTGGTGCAGCTGCTGACTCTGCCAGCCCCTCAGGGCAGCCCCACTGTCCCACCTGTAGCCCTGCCTGGCTGGAAGTGCCACGCCAACCTGCGAGCACTTGTTTCCTACCCAGGGCTTGTCACTTGACTGACATTCTCTTTTAAGCCAGCAACTTAGGTCTGGTTTGGGGTCTCCATCAGCCAATGTCCTTGCCAGGAGGAATTATAACCTCATCCATCATTTGGGAAGCATTATTTCCCTGCTGCACTTCTCCTGGTAGGGACCTCCCATCCCGGCCAGCTCATCCTTTTCAGACTGGTCTCAGTGAGCTCCCTTATTTGATTCCATTATCAGCATCTCGATGTGGAAACCCTGATGACCTCCTGCTTCCCTACCTGCTTTCAGCTGACCAAGTATTACTCTGCCAGCAGAGGAGCATTTCCATTTCTCTGAGATTATCTAATCTGCTGCCATTTCATCATGAATTTCTTTTATCATTGTATGAGCTAGATGGGCATTTTTTGTTTCTTTTTATTTTTTTGAAAATCATTTCCTTTCACTGACAAACCATCAAATGGAGCAGAGGGAGCTGCCTTTTGCTAGACTATGTCAGGTTTCTGCTTTTTCCTTTGTAAACAGATTAGCCAGTCATGTGCTGTACCTTCCTACTTAGAAAGGCAGGGAGCTGGGAAAGGCTTGAGTTTCTCTGTCGCTCTCTGTCTCAGATTCAGCTGCTGTCATTTTGCTGAAACGTACAGCCTCAATTATCTGAAACCTTGTGGTCTAGTCCCCCTCTCCTTTTTGCTGGTGAGGGCAAAGCCATGACCTCGAGGTCTGTTCATTTCCATGAGAATTCACGAACACTTCCACTCTTAGAATCGATTTGTGTTCCCTGTGCTGTTTGGATAATCAAAGCTGCACTGCATTTGGGAACGCCGGCTCTGCTGCCTTTGACGTGATGGAAAGGACAGGGACACTTAGGCTGGATGGGGACAATGGGGCTGTTGAGGGGGACTGTTGAGTGCAGCCAGGGTCATACCTATTCTGGTTTTTTGAGGGAGGGAGGAAGGGTTGAATGCATGTGAGGTCGTCTGGTGGCGGGGGTTCAGGGCAGCCAGTAGCAGCGGATGGGAGAAGTCTTGTAACATTTAATGCTTCTTTGGCTGTTTCTAAACTAGGTGTCAATTCACAACAGGCTTCAAACGTACCAGCACAACTCCGCCCTGGGGCCCGAGAGTGGAATGCAGCCCAGCATGCGTCTTAACATGCCACGGGAGCAGCTGGAGACAGCACTGGTGCCCTCACACCCCGCCTCGGCGGGGACACTTGTACAGTGCCAGCAGATTGTCAAAGTCATTGTCTTGGACAAGCCGTGCCTCGCTCGGATGGAGCCGGCCCTCAACCAGACTCTGACACGCTACGTCACCTCCGACTCCTGCACCTCCACCCCCTGGCGCGGTGTGGGCAGTGGGCTCCCTGGGACCCCCATGAAGCTGGTCCATCAGCCTCCCCTGCCACCTCCACCCCCTCCCTACAACCACCCCCACCAGTATTGCCCCCCCAGCTCGCTGCTTCAGAGGCGCAGGTATTCCAGTGGCTCACGCAGCCTCGTGTAGCCATACCACCAGCACCAAACAGCACAGACTTCCTCGCTTCCCTTCCCCACCACCCCCAGGGACCCTTTCTGCCTACAGAGATCTAGTTTGTGATTTATTTTTTAGTAAAACGAGAACAAAAGAAAAAAAAAAGCCAACTGACCTAACTCTTACCCTGTCTCCCTTCAAGATGATACTATTTGTGAGGAGCCGTCTGTAGAAACTGCCAACCTACATGCTCACACATCCTCACACCCTGCCAGCCCAGCTGGCCTCTGTGCTCGTGTTGTCCCCATGTAGCACTTTGCTGCCCTGTTCCTCAGAGGCTTGATGACCTGCTGCTTTCTAGGCACCGTGTCTTCCGTTTCCTACTCCTCAACTTCCTTTCCTGCCTTGCATTTACCTGGCCATAGGTTTGTACCCACCCAGCCTCAGAGAGAAATGGACTCACCTGTGCCATACCTTGGGGCATTCCTGGGGCTGGAGTTCTCCCTGCCACCATCACTGCCACCTGCTAAGCTGGAGTGAGAACTTGCACCACTTGCCACGCTTCCTCCTCATCACTCTCCAAGTATTATCTCCTTGCAGCAACCGGCTCCAAATGGAGGAGTGCATGAGTGGAAGAGAGCTTGAGAGGAGGAGAGACTGTCCTGAGCTGCACTACGAGTACACAAAGATGGCCTCACTGAACACCAAAACTTTTTCTGTTGTTATGTTGGAGCATTGTACCAGAGACCTCTGCTGAGACCTAGCAGACCTCACCACATGTAAATACACCTGTATGGTACCATATGTATGCGCATGCTTACTAAGGAAACACCAAGCAGTTCTGAGGGAGCAGAAGGGAGGCTTCAGTCCAGGGATCTTCCTGGCATGGATGTGTGCTTTTCCAAAGAGACAGCACCAAGAGGTGCCCTCCCACCTCAACACACACATACACACACCCACACACACACAGGAGATTGTCTTCTCTAAAACAGACCCACCTCTGCTTTCCTTCTTCTGGCTGGTTTTGTGTTTCCTGCCCACCTGCATTTTTGTATTCTGAAAGCAAAGCTGTGTTATGTTCACCTTTTGGGGTAGGTATTCCATTCACTTGGGCTCTTCCACCTGTGTTAGAGGGAAGGGACTTTTTGGAGACCACTCATGTGAGGTCCCATCTGTATCTCTTACCTGTACCTCTTACCCCTATATTCTTACCTCCATCAGCCCTTCCTATAGGAAAGCTGCCCAGATACCAGACTTGAAGGCCTCTTCTCTCTCCCGCTCTGTCCCAGCTTCAAAGTGAGAGGAGGGGCAGATCCTGAGATAGAGATGACAGCTCAGCTCCTCTGCTTTATTGGGGACATTGATGTGAAGGAAGACAGCATTAAAAATGGGCTGTGGATGTATTTTTAGAAAAAAAATCTTTGTGCAGTAGGGAGGGGAAGGTATTAATTAGCTTAAAGGCTTTGGTCTCACTCACTCATTCTATCTCCCTTCAAGGTTTAAGAAGATTGACTTTAGGATTCTAAAATAGGACAGAATGCCTTTTAGGGCCTTTATTTTTATTTTATTTTATGAGGGAAGGACAGAAATGCTCTTCCTTCCTGTGCAAGGCTGAGACATGAGCAGTGGGTGCTGATGTTGTAATGGTAGGGTAAGGAATGGCAGGAGTTGTTGCCAGTGGTGGGGAAGTGCAAAATGTCAGGACAAGGGGGACAGCAAAGACAGATGCAGAAAACTTTTTTTAACCTTGTGGGGTAAAAGCCACACAGCAATTTCCTTAGGGATTGTGCCAGTGTGCTGATCTCTGGGGCCATTGCCAGTGACAAAAGCCACAGGGCATCAGGGACGGGCTTGGCTCCCCTCAGTGCTCCCTGGATGCTTGCTGGCTGTGCTGGAATGTTCAGGGAGAGAGTTCACACATCTGACTTGGGCAGAAGCCCAGCTGGAGTTAGGGAAACAGACAGGGGCTGGAGTGACAGGTCTCCTGCACTTAGCCAGCCCTCCAGGGCAGGAGCCTGCTCACTTCCAGGTCCCCCTCAGGCTGAGCATGACCCATGGACCCAGCTGTGCCAAGAGTTCTGACTTATTTGCTTAGCTGGGCACCAGGCTGCCACTTCTATCTGCAATAGCAAATGTAGCGACTGTGAGCCCACAAGCAGAGCCTCAGGGAAGACTGCAGAAGCAGATGACAGAAAAGATTGTAAGAAAACCCTGAATAGAAGCCCAGTCTCCCTCCAGACCAGAGAAGCTCACTCCTAGCCAGCCCCCCAGGGCAGTTTGGATGCTCTGCATCCTGAACTGGGTGCTGGGAGAGGTCCTCACCCCTGGCCAGGGCCCAGCCCCTCACTCCCCAGCCAGCTGTGAGGCACAGCTGGCCTGGTCTGCTGCTGACTCCCTTCAGGGTGACACCCTGCTGCCTCACAGCAGCCAGAACCTCATCTGAGCTGCCCATAGCTTCCCAAGAAAGCATTGTGGCATCTGCCCTTTTCTGGTCATGCAGTGTGTGGCTGCTTTTGTTTTTACTCACTGCTGCAGTGGAATGGGTGTCCAGGAGGGACTGGCACTGTCCCCCCTTCCCAGTAGTTATTTCACTGTCTGAGAGGAATGGCAGCACTAGTTCAGGTATTTTTTTCCAGAGTGCAGTGAGCCAATGAAGCTCTGTGTGTGTGTGTTAAAATAAATAAATTTGATTTTACTTGACATTTAACACAAAGTGACAACAGCAAAAAACCTTAAGATACTTGAGGAAATAATTTTTTTAGATAAAATATTTATAATAATGCCTACAAAGTTCCTACACAAGATGTTTGCTGCTTTAATAATTGATTGGGAGAGCTACAAGGATCTAAAGAGGAAATAAGGAAACTGTTTGAGACTCCCTTCTCCATGCTGGATGAAGGGTAGGAGTGAGTGAACTGAAGTGCTGAGGTACCTGAGGCAAAGTGTTCTCTCAGGGCAAGCTGGTTCTGTTTCCTTGACCTTGCAAAGGCTACTGCTGGCCTTGAGCTTTGGACAGAGAAGCAAACGTAGATAACTCCTGCTGTCTTCTAGCCTGCTGGCTACCACATCTTCTGTTGGGTTTAGCTGGAGAGGCACAAAACTACTCTGTTCCAGGTTGTCATGGAACAGGTTGGTCAAAATTCAACTGTGGAGCCGAGCCCTTCAGACTTCACTTCAAAATACAGATTTTTTTTTTAATTTTTTTTGAAGGTTGGTCTCGAAGGATGACAAGCACTTTAAAACATATCTGCACCTCGTCTGATCTATTGTATTGTCTGCTCCTGCAGTCCTCCCACGTGCCAGTGAGACACACAGACTCAGTGTAGCCCTACAGCTGTGAGCAGACACCCTTGCACACAGACTGACAGGGTGCAGGCTAGAAGGGGCATCTCAGTGACAACCTAATGAAGGACAAAACGAGTGCCACAGCCCACCTGGAGGGACCAGCCCAAAGAAAAATCACCAGCTTTTGACAGCAGGGATTCTGATCATGAACCTAGCACAATCTTTCAGGTGGAGGAGTCAGGCAGGGAGCTGCTACAGAGATTAGCTCAACCCAAATGAACCAGTGTCTTTTTGCTGCCAAATTCATGCCCTTCTACATTAAAAAGGAGTGGAGGGGGAGAGGGAAAACAGAAACCTAGTGAAAAGTGTTCTGCAGTGAGTGTTGGGTAGTCAGTGGCCAAATGAGAAGGTGGCTTTGCTGAACAGTAGGAGAGACTGAGCTGTGTTACATCAGGCTCTATCCTGATGCTTGCTCATGCTGGTGCAGCCCCAGTGAAAAGGATCTGTTTGCACCAGTAGCAAAGGGATGGGAAAATGTGACAGGAGAATTGAGCCTTGCAAACAATTTGGGTTTAATGCAGTGCTTTTCTGCTGCCATAGTAATTGTCATGCCATAGTCTTGGCTGGTGGGTTAGCAACACTTTGTGCTTTCACAAGGCTTTCAAAAGCATCCCACTGTTCACATTTTCCCTCCTTCCTGTAGGTGAAAGGTGAGGGTATGGTCCACAACCTGAATTTCATCAATATTCATACTGAAAGGTACCACCAGATTTGGATGCATTTGAGGGCCTCCAAGCCATAAGGGTTTGAATTTTGTTACCTGTTTCTCAGAAGGCTCAACCTGCAACTATGTGCACGTGTTTCTGAGGCTTCCAAAACCAATCTGAGCCCTAAACCAAGGATGCTGCTGCTTGGCAGAGTCTCTGCTTTGAAATGCAAGTTGCTGAGCAAACTCCCCCCGTCTCCCACTCCACCAGCTGCCTCACTGTGCTAGTGTAGGCTCCAGGGACTGCCGGCAGTGTTTTGTGAGCTAGAGCTGTCCTTGTCCTGCCCTCTCGTTCGCAGCCATGCCTGGGACAGCAGCTTTGAAGTCACCCAGCTCTTCAACACTAGTCACAACCCCCTCTGAATGTGTCTTTTTAAAATCTAACAACAGAAGTGTTACCTATGCGTAGGCTTTTGAAAGCACCTGTCTGTCTGTACCTGTCTCCTGCTGTAAATATCACCAACAAAAGCTTCCTTTGGGATAAGTGGTGTGGTCACACCTAGCAAAGAGTCCAAATGGCTAATATTTTGTAACAAAAATAACAAAAATAGATCAGAGGTATTTTATCTGTTCAATCAATAGAGTTTTAGAAATTATATTGAGATAATGTCACTTGTGCTCCAATGTCTTCTTTGCCTCAGCCCCTGCCCCGGTGTCCCTGGGCTCCAGCAGCGCACACAGGCGCACAAGCACACACCAAGGGGTGCTCCCATGGAGTGCTGAGCATCCTGGACTCCTGCTGGCCTCAGGGGCAGCCTGCTCTGGCTACTGCTGTTTTCTTGTCAAAAGCAGCAGGAGCTAGCTCAGTGCTCAGGCTCTCTGAGGATCAGATCCAGAGGAAAACAGGAAGCAATAAACTTGTTCAGGAGGTGGCAACTTAACTGTGAAATTCACCCCTGCAGAGAGGTGGAGAGGAAAACAGTGAGGGGGAAGGCAGAGCCCTTCTGTGCCACAGCTCATTGCTGTCCATCTTGCTGGATGCTCTCAGCTGTGCAGGCTGCACCTCTGGGGAGGGAGGCCAGCACAGCCTTGCCCAGCACTCGCTGCTGCCTGGGCGCTGCAGGACGTGTGGCCACACAGGAACCTGTGCACCAGAGAGCAGCACACACCGTGGGGCAGTGCTCACACCACACAGGACTACACCTCAGAGAGCATGTAGGTACCTCTGCAGAACGTGCTGGACAAAACCATGGGGCACAGGCACCATGTACTGCCTGAGCAGGCCAGCTTTGCTGGCTGCAGCATCACCATTGCAGCACATCTCACCAGCTACACAGGCTCAGGCTTGGGGAACATTTGGATGGGAGACACATAAAGAAAATTACATTTCCTGTGCAGATCAGATATAAGTGCATATTTACACAAAGCATAACCCCAGGGTTAATGAAGCTGACCTTTGAGAGAGAATCAAGCACGTGCACACAAAGCAAGCTCTCCTCTGCAATGAGTGGGGGAAGGCAAGCTACATCTCTGCAGCTGGATCCAATAGATGCTGGATTCAGATTGCACCTGCTAAAAAAAACCCTGTCTATAGGTTGCAAATTCTTTGCTGGTTTCAAAGAATCCCTTGGATCCCCAGACCCACCATGAAGTACTTGGGAGGACAGAAATCCCTCCCAGAAACAGACAGGATATTTCCCAGGAATTCAGAGGCTTCCATTTATGTTTTTGTGTGCCATGGATATATTATAAATCAGCCCATCCCAAACAAGCATTTTCTAAGGTGTTTTGAAACAGAAGATTATTAAAGTTCCTGGCTGATGTTCAGATCACACACCTGGCTGTAAAGTAAAGATGAAAGCAATAAAACCAGATTGTCTATATGTGAAATACTCCTCACTTGCTCCAATGTACAGATACTATTATTAATCAGAAGATGGCAAGAAGGATACTATATAGACATATATAGGTAGTGCTGGTATAAAGGATTACAATCCAAAAAGCAAATACCACAATTGTCACAGTGCATCTGTACCCTGTTATATCTATACAGCATCCATTATGTGCAATAACTGATACATAGTGTGGTTGGAATTGCTCAAAATACACCGCTCTTTTCCACAGAGAATCTTGAGATGCAATTTTTCTCTTAAACTTTTCAGATGGACTTCTAATTAAGCACATCCCTCAAATGCTTTGCTGTAGGTGGGCTCTATCCACCCCTTTCAAGCAAAATGCAGACTCACCACTGAGTTCAGCACTTCACAGCCTGCTGCCTCTGGGGTCAGAGACCCATCCCAATACCTACACAGAGAGGGGAGTCCTCCAGGAGCAGTGTGGTGGCAGGAAGGTCACCACAGACCCAGAGCTGCCACGTGCCTGGGGTGTCACTGTTGTGTGAAGGTCATTATGGGTCCCTTTACACCTCACCTGGGGTACTCTGGGAAGATCGTGCTGAAAGGGGGTGCCTGGGGCACAGCTGATCAGAGCCAGGCTTCACCATTCCCCACAGACTGAGGTTTCTTGTCATTACCAGCTGCTGGGGAAGAGGTGCCCCTCTGTAAAGTCACTGCCCAGATCCATAATTCAGATCCATAATGCACATATACCTGCCTGACCTGGGAAAGGTGGCTGAAAATAAGCAGGTGCCTCAAGGATGATGATGCATGGTTAGCAGGGCTGTGGGATTTGACCAGTTTAGGAGCTCTGTCACACTTGGTGGGTCTTGAAGCAACTTTTCTGCAGCTAATGAGTGCAACTGAGGTCAAAAGCTGGCTGAGGAGCTGTTTTCTATCTTAAACCATACAATCCATGAGCTGGGAATGCTCTTAGTAGGGCAGGATCATATTTTATACAGCATCCATACTCCAGACTTGGGATCTTACAGTGTGACACAGTTATCATTGAATTTTTTGAAAACAAGAATCCTGTCTTCCTAATCCTTAAGGTAGGGTGTCCCAAACAATATCAAGCATTAAAAACAAACAAACAAACAAGAAACAACACCGGGAACAGAAAGACCTTCTTCCACAGAAGTGTAGGACCAAGGCTGTAGAAATAAAACCACTTAGAGTGATACATACCCATCCTGATATTCTATGTACACCTTTCTGTTCCCTCCCATTATGGAAGACTTGACTTTTCAGTACATTTTCTTTATCTTGTGGATTAATCTCAGCCAGCAACTAAGTACCTTGCAGCTGCTTGCTCTCTTCCCTTTCCACCCTTGTGGAATAGGGATGAGATCAGAAAAAGGTAAAAACTTGTGGGTTGAGATAAGAATTGTTTAATAACAACAACAACAATAATAATAATAATGAAAATGAGAGAAAGATGCACATTGCAATTGTTCACCACCTACTGACCAATGCCCAGCCCATCCCCCAGCAATGATCAGTAGCTCCCAGCCAGCTCCTCCCAGTTTATGTATGTGACATGAAGTGCTATGGTATGGAATATCCCTTTGGCCAGTTCAAGTCAGCTGACCACGCTCCCTCCCAGCTTTTTGTGCCTCTCCTCACTGGCAGAGAATGGGATTCTTAATTTAGGGTAAGCACTACTTAGCAATAACTAAAACATTGGGATGTTATCAACATTATTCTCATGCTAAATCCAAACAGCACTCTATGAGGCCACATGAAGCAGGGCAGAATGATCTTCCCTTTCTAAAAGGAAAGGAAAGAACCCATCTCCTGGGATCTGACCTCAGCCTTTAATCTCAACTCACAACTTCTGTCATCCCTAGTGAAAAGGACAACCCATCCAGCAGCTCAGGACATGCAGCCAGGAAAGAAATGTGCAAGGGAAAAGCCAGAGCCCTATTTAAATAGCTTGTTCAAAGATAAAACCCCAGCCATCTGTCAACTTGCCCTAGAAGAGGCACGGCTATAATAATTAGCAGAGGGAAAGGCTGCAGAGACACCAGTGAAAAAACCAGCAGTTTGCTAACATTTTACACAGGTCTGCCATGAATGCAGTGGGAAGAAGGAGAAAGAGTCAACAAATACAACAGAAGAAAGATCAGTGTATTTCTCCAAAGCAGACACTGCTGGCAGTGTGGGACAGAAGCTTTCCAAGGGCTTCAGGATGCTTTGGGCTGGTGCAATTTGGCACTCAGCACCCCAAGAGCAGATGCTGCCACGGGGGATTGGCAGCAGCTGATCTCACTCAGATCCTGAGGCTCTGCCTGGCAGAGGAGTCCCCACAGCTGGAGGGTCATCCTGGGGTCTATGGTGCTGCCAGAGATGGGGGCAATCCCCACAGGGCTGGGTGCACATGATCCCCAGGCAATGGCTGGGATCCTGTCAGAGGGGCTGGGCTGCCACATCTCTCACCATGGCTGTGTTGCTCACCTGGATAGATCCCATTTAAACAGTGCTGGCTAATATAGACCTGCCCTCCATTCCCAAAGGAAGAGCCCTTTCTTAGGGAAAAAACTTCTTTTCAGAGCTCAAAACATCTGGAAACCCCTGTAAATCCATTAGTGCAACCTGATGGTAGCACCTACACGGTGCTTGGATGCACTCCCTGGTGCCAAGGAAGGTGCCCGGTGGTGGGATATCCCCTGAACCCTGCACACACACTCCCACTCCCACAGCCACTTCCACAGCCTGGAGCACTCCAGTGCCACTGAGCCTCGGCTGCCAACGCCCAAGCAGCTGCGGTGACTGGGGCTGTGACAGCTGCTCTGTCACCACCTCCCCCAGGAGCATCACGCTGAAGTTCCCCTCACAGAGCTGAAAAGCCGCTTTAAAATAAGAATCTTGGATTATAACTCCTAATCCCTTCATTTGCAGTAAGTGCAGAGAGGGAACAGAGATGTCAGCTCTCTCTCCCCCCTGCAGGACCAAATGCGCTTCAAAAACACATCAAGGCATTTGTGTCACGGGCTGGGCAGGCAGCGACCCGGAGCGGCTGCTTGCCCGGGACACTGCGGCACCATCAGGAGGGCAGGGAGAGGCAAACGGGGATGTTGTCCCTCCCCAACCAGGCGCGGTCATCCCCCTCCATCTCTTGCCCTCCTTCACACCTAGGAGTTATTTTTAAAAGCGTGTCAGTCAGCTCTGGCATGTGCTGGAGGGGGATGCACAGAAAAGAGGGTGGCAGGAGCACTCAGACAGGAGCAAACTGTCCAAAAGGCACACGGGCTCCCTGAGGATGGGCAGAGAGCAGGGCAGGGAGCCGGCACTGCCTGTGTGCTGAGACAGGGGGCACAGGTGCCACCATGTCCTGCCTTCATCACCCTGGGGCCAGCCCAGGGGCTGATGTACCCCCAGGCCTGTGTCAGGGGCTCTGGAGCCACTGAGCAGACAGTGGCACTGCTCTTCGGGCTGATGGCAAGGGATGAGCTTACACAACAGAACCTTTTATCTGGAAAGACATGGAGCAGGTTTTTTCTGGATCTGGGTCAGCACAAAACTAGCAGGTGCTTTTCTTTATGGGGTCAGGGCAGGGATATTTGTATTTTCCTGAACAGCATGATGCAATACAAACCGGCCAAGAGTCTTCTCCAAGCCACGTAGCCTTTAAAGGGAGAAAAACATTCAGCTGTGCCACCATGCCCTGCTCTGCCAGTGGGCCCTGGGCTTGTGGGATTTGCAGTGATCAGGCAGCAGTGCCTCCCAGCAGCCTACCTGCCCCTGTGTTCTGGCTATGGGACCCTCGGGGGCCAGCCTGCTCCCCGTATCATTACAGCAGGGATTCAGACAAGTCCCTTCCTGATGAGTTGTTTTTTTCATCTGGAAGCAGAAACATCTCAACTGGCCAGGATAAATCCCTCCATGCACAGGGCTGCAGCTGTGGGGGTGAGGGCTGCTTGTCCCCAGGAGCTGTGCTGGGGACACGTGCCACCCCACGAGGGCCGGTGGCTGGTCCCTGGGGCCGCAGTGAATGCTGGTGCCATTTTCCTGGCAGCACAGTGGCATCATGCCAGGCTGTCAGGAAGCATCTCCATCAGCCTCATGGCTGTCAGGTATCAGCACAGGGAGCACTAACCTCTCCTGAGCATCTCCAGACATGGACACTTCCCAGCTGACGGCATCACAGGGATGATGGACACACACTTGTCAGGAGCCCCACACGGCCTGTGGCAGTGCTGCCTCAGCCAGGCTGCAGTGGGGGTGTGGGATGCACCCCATCATCCCCTGCTGTGTTTTATGGGCACAACATGTGGCCTCCAGGGCCAGTAGACACCCAGAGCTGAGTGGTCTCAGTTGCTGAGGAAGGCAGGCAGTGCTTGGTGAGAGCTGGTAGCCCTCAGCACAAGCCAAACCACAGTGGATATATCCCATCAGTGATGCAGACCCCCTCCCCATTTGGCCATCACCACCAAATGCAAGCAGGATCCTCAAGTCCCAAGAGAAGCCCTCTGGAAGAGGCAATGGATAAGGACAAATTGCTCATCTAGAATTACACCAGCTTTAAGGGCACCCTTGATGCACAACACAACTCCTCTCAACACACCATTTAATAGAACTGTGGAGAGACTACAAGCTGCACAGTGGCTGGCCAGCCAAAGCCTTCCAGTGCCATACAGCATCACATCCTGTCACGGACATGGCACAAGTGTTTTATAACCAGCTGCCAGCTGTTGGAATACATCTGCTAGAACAGCAGCAGGAAGAGCTCCCCTCTCCCAGGGGAGAGGATCACACCTGGGTCTCCAGGGGAAGCAGCTCTTGAGCAGCACCAGAACAATCCTGCCTTTCCCATGGCCCATGTCACCCCCTGCTGCAGCAGAGGATGAGGGCAGTGGCATTTATTTTATATTTTTCAGGCCACAGGAAAAAGAGGATTTCAGAGGGATTTGAACACAGGTCCCTAAATAGCTTCTTAGAATTAAGAGATTTCATAAAGGATTATTTCAAGCAGCTGCCTATGGTGGTGGGGGTGGGAGAGGCTGGCAGGTGCTGGGGAGGTGAGGGGACAGAGAAAAGGCAGGAGTGCAGTAGGTGAGCACAGGGGAGAACAGTCCCCTTCTGAACTATAGCAGTGAGGAGAAGGGAGCAATCCACACCCTGGCTATGTATCCTCTCTTCTGGGTGAGTCAGAAGGAATGAGGAGCAGAGGGGTGGTCAGCAGATGTGGTGCATCCTGGGAACAGGACCAAAGCAGTTCTTACAGTCAATGAACAGATATGGCTGCTTTGACAGACCCACCCACAGTGGCATTTCAGAGGTGTGGGGTGAGCCAAAGGGGGTCCATGAACACCCCTGACTTCTCACTAGATGGAAAACCTGTGTGTGGAGGTGGGAAGGCTCTTCTAGCACTAAGGATGGGATGAGTTTGAAGCGCTGGAGAAGGGCATCAGTCCATCAGACAGAGCTTGACTAAGGGTAAATTCCTACCTGCAAGGTTATGCGTGCCAGACTTCACAGATCCAAACATTCACGGTGGAAATAACACAGTGCAAAAAACAGGAAAGGCCACAAAACCTTTCAGAACAGGCACAGCTCTGTGCACACTGGTGGAATGTGGGTTGAAAAGTCTTTCTAGTAATACCAGGAGATAGTATTCCTTGGAAAAGCATTTTCTGGTGCAAAGAGGAAGAGAAATACCTGGAACTTCTTTATAATTTTGATATTGGGATGGAAATTGGTTCTTGAGGACTAGATCCTGTGAAAAGCTGGGGTCCTCTGAGGGATCCTGAGCTCCACCTTTCAGTATGCAGAAGTGGTGAGCATGCACACAGCAAGAGGCTAAGCCACAGGCATGCAGGAAGGAGTTCTAAGCTGGAAGGAGAGCACATGAGAGAAACGAGGAAGAGAGGCTGGTGATAATAGAAAGTGATAGAAATGAGGAAAGAATAGAAAGTGATAGAGAAAGGAGGGAGAGTTGCAATTTTACAGTAGTGGAACTAAGAAAGCAGGAGGAAGAAAGCTGAGGTAGATAATTTCCACTGGACAAATGATAGCAGGGAAGGACTGAGGCAAGAGAACAAAAAGGAGCAGGGCAGGAAAGAGAGAGCAAAGAAGAAGGTCACAAGCAGAAAATGGAGCAAATGGTTAAATCTCATCAAATATTGTTATTATGAGCAGCCCCTGCTGCTACATCTGGAACCATGTGCCACAGGCAAGGCCACAGGTCAGAGAGATGCTGGGGCTAAAATCCCAGCAAACAGGAATTGGGAGTTTAGAGATTTCCTTAGCAACTAGGGAAAGAATTTTGATTTCTGGACCCTTCCTTCTCTACTCCCCTGGAGGAAACAACCTTTGAACAGCTCTGCCAGCAATCAAGGTCTTTGGCCAAAAAAATTACCACTTACACTGATTTGTTCTTCCTCAGACCTGAGCTGCCCCAATGTAGTTGGAAGAAACAAAGTCTTCCATGGTTTTATGGCCTCACTCAAAAATTGAGTCCATTGCCCACCACCCACCTGTGCAACCCTCAGTCTGCATTTGAGGGACGGGAGGTTATGGGACCTGGATGCACAGGCAAAAGTGGGTCTCTAGTAAGGGTAATTACTGCAAAGTTTAGAGCTTAAACACATTTTTTGTGCACAGATGTCCCTCTCTAAGGACATACATGTTTATAAAGAGTGGTTTCCTTAGTGCCCCGGTTCATAAAAATAGGTGAAATTGGAATAGAAATGTTCAGCTACAGTGGCACAGACAATTAAAGGACAAGGAAAGATGACATGTCTGTAACTGGCTGAGATTAATAGTGATGAGTTATGATTGCAGCTTTCAGTGTTTGGCTTTTGGCTTTACAAGACTAAGCCTATAAATACAGCATTTCCTCATGTCTATTTAACAGCTGCAATTTTTTTTGACACAAACAGCATTAACAATTACAGGTGGGACAGGGCGTGATCTCAGCTCAGGCTGCTGGAGACCACAAAACATGCACTTAAAGCCCAGCAGCCATAACTGCTGAGAATCATGCATACAAATACAGATTGGTTACACATCTGAAGCAACATGAATCAAGATGCACCCATGAGTTGGCAGGGGACCCACTCCCAAAGGGGTCTGACTTTAGCTTTCACCAGAAAACTTCTTTCTTCCTTCTGTTACTGATCCACAGGCTGGAAGCTTGGCAGAAGAGTAGGTTGGCCCCATGCTCTGGTGAGCCACAGGGACAAGCAGCACAGGGCCAACCTGCTGCATTTTGAAGCTACTATTGAAGAGCAAAACAATTGTGCAAAGGCTCCTCCCTCATCTGTCACTGGCAGTAGGATGCCTGGGGGACTGCAGTGTGTCACTTCTGAGACCAGGCTCTTTGGTAAGAAAGATGGGTGGGACATACCTTTTCTTCAATGCTCATTTATGAGTTTGTTGATTCTGATCTAAAGCTGGGCGTGTCAGCAGACCTGGCACTGCTGTGACAGGGGAGAGATCTCTGTGTGGGGTCACTGGGAGGCTGGCACAACTGGGAGCATCACTGTCACACCTACACGTGATGCTATGATAAGCCACCTCTTTTCACAAAGCTTTACTACTGAGAAATATGCTGCTGTTTTAGGATGGCTCTGAAACACTTCACAGCCTTCTCCAAGGTGTTTACACTCCTCCAGCACCATCTACAAGAGCTCACAGCCCTCTGTGGTTTATGTGTTGGGAGCTGGGATGTGCCAGTGACTGATCTGGCTGAACAGACACGTCCCAAGGGAAGTCAGCACTGTTTCACAGGGGTGGGTTTAAGCATGGTGGTTACATTCTGCCAACTGCCTCAGGAATCCTTGCCCTCCACCAGCTGGGGTTTAGGAGTGGCCACTTCCTGAAAAAGGTATAAACTGAACCACCCATGGGCATCGTGCTCCAGCTGATTGTTTCCCATCCAGGGACACAGCCAGGGAGGGTGCTTGGCAGGAACTACCCTGCTTTATCTTGGGTGGAGATTTTCACAGTGCTGGAAAATCTCTCTATCACACAGCCTTGCCTCTGCACGAAGCTTGTTGTGGTCAGTGTGGGAGACTTGAACAGCCTGTAGCAAAGAGCCCTCCATTTACACTTTCAGCTGCTTTTTAGGGTCAGGGAGTGGCTACTGCACACAGCTACGAAGGCAGGATGCTCCAGAAAAGAAAGGTTGACTGCTCTGCTGGGCTCTGGCTCACAGTGCCAGCCCCAATGGATGCAGCAAACATGTCTGGAGACTGTGCAGGGATGAAACATGGCACTGTGAGCAGCACACACTGTCCCCAAGCCCTTCTCCAGGTGTGCGGTGATGTCCTACAGCTACCAACAGGCAGGACTTCTCACTAGAATCCCTTGTTCTGCACTAGAAGCCTTCGTCCTGCACATCCCCTCCAGTTATGTATTTGCTGGTGTTTTATGCTCCATCAGTCAACAGCCATCTGAGATTTGAACCTAGTGATAGCAATCTCTCTGGGGTGAAACACAGCTGTGTGCTGGGGGATGCTCTGTGGAGTTTCACATGGAAAGGCAAGAAAAACAGAGAAGTGGATAACAATCAGTCTAAGCTCTCTAGAGACACCACCTCTCCTCAGGAGGAGGAAGATGTGGGTACCAGCTGCTCCTCCCTGAGGGCCTGGACCAGGATGTTGCAGGATGAAGGTGGTCACCACAAAATGCCCTGGTGGCAGCTTGTTCAGGGCCTTGGTCAGCCATGTCAAGAGGAAGAGCCACGAGCAGGTTCCTCCACCAGGTCCTCTCTTGGACAAACGAAAGCCACCGCAGAGCCAGGGACAGCAAGCTGTGCCAGAGGAGCTCGAGGGACAAAGTGGAGTGAGCAACTACAGGGCGGAGCGAGGAGTTTGGGCTTTCCTCCTACACGGCGGCATCCGAGATCCTCCCGTTCAAGGACGTCTTCGGCTGGAGGCCATTGTTCTGAGCGTGCACCTCTGGCCTGGGCTGTGTCATCTGCTGCAAACGCTGCCCAGAAATGAAAGGAGAGAGTGTGTCAGCCAGGGCTGGGGGCAGCAGCAGTGGGACAGCCAGGGCATGGATGGCAGCAGCTGAAGGTTGGCTCAGAGGTGACCCTGATTACAGGGCAAGGGGATGGTGCATGCAGTGACTCCTCCAGCAGCATTTGGTAGTACCCCAAAAGCCTCTGTGAGTCACCTTTGCTTTGATGCTGCACAGAGCACAGCAGCTCCTCCTTTTATCTGAAATACGGGGAGCATCCTGATAAGAGGCAAACTGTTACCAGGCAAGACCAGCTGCAAGGAGGAAGAAGAGAGAGCTGCAATGCCACAGGCTTCAGAGCAGAGCTATTTTTCAATTAGGGTTGATTACAAGGAATTACTAAGTAACTACAGCAGGTTAACAAGGTTAGAGTCTGTGCCTTTGATGCCCGTTAGAACATCCACCTGCACAAACCTTTGCACAGCAGCAATTCCTGTCACCCTGAGTTGATCAAACAGAAATTGCAGAGTCAAGTAAAGTGAAGCAAGAACCCATGAAAATATGGAGGGGCCAATCATTACTGGAGGCATGTGGACTGAGCACCAGGAGTGATGAAAAAGAATGAATCACTTTTGCCAGTCAGGGAGGGACTGATGCTGTGCGCTGCAGAAGAGAATCCAGAGGAGGATTAAGCCTGACCTGAACAGACATCACTAAGAGAAGTAGAACCTCTTTCCAGTAAAGGGAAGCAAACCCCTACCTTCTAATACCACTGAAGTGGCTGCTTCTGGGTGAATTCCCTGAAATGTTCACTGAACTGCTTCTGCCATTCATTGTATTTTTTTCCCCTCTAACATTCAGGCTCAGTAGGATCAAAATGACTTGTAATCTTTCCTGTCTGTCAAAACCACTTTATTCAGGATTGGCATCTAATTTCCCTCCAGCTCCAGCTCTATTACAAATTAATCCAGGATCTGTGTATATAAGAGGGCAAAAATTCTCTCTGTCTCTCTGATACCAACACATGCACACACAGATTAGCCTACTTTCTTCCTGCTGCCATCTGCTGCTCACTCCTAGGTCCATGAATGATTGAGAGGGGGTCTGGGTCTCATGATGTATGTGGGCAATGTTAGAGGAAGAGTCAGACAGGGAGGGTGCACATCAGCCACTCATGCTGCTTACTGGTGCTGATGGTTTGCAGAAGATGCTGAGGGGAGGGGTAGAAACACTCACGAGCTTCCCTCCAAGCCCCTGGGGCAGCACAGGAATACACAGCACTTTGGAAGGACTATGGATATAATTGGCCCAAGCCTTTGGTCAGGAGGAGTCGAGCTACTCCTGAGAGGTCACAGACCAGTTTGGGCTCCCCCAGATGCTGCAATGTGCTTTCTTCATCTCCAGTGAAACAGGACTGGGACTAGGCAAAGGGCTGAACCCATACCTGTACTTTCAGGCTTCCCTTCCCTCCTTTTCCAACTTACATTATGAGTGAATAAGGAACGCTGTAAATGCCTGAGAAAGGGCCTACAGTTGGAATTCAGTTGGCTTTCAACCTAAAGTCAATAAAGGGGCTTGACATAACACCCTGGCTTGAGTCCTGCAGGAAGGACAAGTACCTAAACCCAGATTCAGATGAGAAACCAGAAGTTGAAAGCAAATCTGAGATCTCAAACCCACCCAGTTCACCCACATCAGAGCCCATCCAAACGGAATGCTGGGAAGAAGAAAACTCAAATTCACCTGCAACTTCACCTCAAAGGTAGAGAACCTGAAGCTGACCTCAGCCCAGTCATTCCAGCCACAACTTCGAGTCAAAGTTTGTTAAAAATACAGCATCCCTAAAATAAACTCGTGATTTAGATGGTGTCTGGTTGCTGCTCCAGCTGGGCTAGGAAAGCCATAAATCAACACTCCTGGGGTGACTTCTCACAACTGTAAGCACCAAGCCAGAGATTTGGGGCACAGTGCTCTCAAGACTGAATGTCAACACCGTACATAAAATCTTAACAGTAAGTACTGGGTATGACATAGTGACTCATGATTCACTGCTTCAAAAAATCCTGCTCAAATTACTAAAGAAAATGTTTTAAACAAGACTAATGTGGTGGGTATTGTGGGTCTTTCTTGCTTCCGAACACCTCAGTCACTGAGTGTTCTCTGAAAGGCACATGACAAACCATGTGCTTGTTTCTGCTGCTAGCAGAGCCTAGCCTGAGACATTTCAGGATGCAGGCTTGGAGGTGCTGATCTCCCAGGTGAGGAGTGCCAAGTAAACATGCTCATAGCCAGGAATCGTCAGGACCTGGGATTTCTTTGGGTCAAGAAACCTCAAGGATTTCTTCCCAAACTCTTCCATGGCTCCAGTACCCAATACCAAAGAGACAGTCATGGGAGGAGGGCTCCATTTTTGTGGTGATGGTCTCGGTGAGGAACAACAGACATAAGGGTAGACCACCTGAAGATCTACCTGCATGTCCAGCCAGAGCCCAGCAGAGCTCCCACAGTTAGATGTGTCCTGCTCAGCTGTGCTGGCATGTCCTCTCCAGAGAGCCCCTGTCACTGGAGGCTGTTCAGTGCACTGGGGCTGATCTGAACCCTCCCTCTCTCCTGGGGGAGACGGTGCACAGAGCTCCTGCAGCACCAACCTGGTGCACTCTGATAACTCTGTCAGAGCAGGCTCTGCTTGGTCCAGGTTCAGTTCAGGGAGGAGCTTACCCTGAGCAGAGAGCAGGGTGGTGAAGCTGTTCCTACCTGCCGGAGAGTCCCCGTAGAGGTGAAGAAAGAGTAGAGCATGTACCCTGGAATCAGAAACATGGAGGACAGGGCCATGAGCCAACCGATGCCTTGTCCCCACACAGGATAGACGTATTTTCCCAGTGTCAGAGGGGTCATTTCCACCACACTAAAGAAGAACACACCCTAGAAAAGAACACCAGCCATTGCAGGGGAAAGTGTAAAATCAGGGTCCTTGCCATTATTTCCTTCATTACCTTCTTAGCTCCCAACTGCCCTACAGGAACCCAACAGCTCTTTTCATTAGTCTAGATTCTTTCAGCCCAACAACTGGTAATTTCATATAATTTCTTCTTATCCTAAGCTGGATATTATATCCTAAGCTTTCCAAAAAACTGGAATTGGAATACCCCATATTTCCTTTTTCCCTAGACTACTCAGACAAGCAGTGCCTCCACAGCAGCTCCTATGCAAGTAAACAGCATCCTCACAGCTAGTCTTGGGAGTCTTCATATCACACCACTCCCTGCACTACTTCTGCTGGAAGGGCAGGAACCTGCAAAGGCCAAACTGCTCTGCAGTCAGTTATTCTGCATTTGGTGATGGCTTTTTTTTCTCATAAGCCTGTCAGAGGCTGAAGCTGGAGTAGCTAAAAGCCAGAACTGATAATAGCTTTTTAAAACATTACATTATTTTGCTTATCTTCTGGCATCTCAGAGAAAAAAAAAAAAAAAAAAAGGGAAAAAAAAAAAGAAAAAAGAACCAATGGCCTCATTCAGATTAAAAGCAATCATCTAGGACTTTTTTATGGGTGATTTCCAGCAGGCAGAGTGAAAGAGGCTCCTGTATCACTTTACCCATCTCAAGTCTGCCTGGTACCCCCTTGCACCAGACCTGCAGTGGGTTGAGAACAGAATGTTTCCCTACAGCCCATCTAGAGGACTTTCTAGACCCTCTCCTGCACACAGGATTCCCCAGGTCTTACCAGACAGACAAGAGGTGTGAAGAAGGCCCAGCAGATCTTCCACCAGATGCAAGGCTTGTAGCCAATCATTTCTTCAATGTTCCTGTAAAACCTGTTCACACCTACAAGAAGAATTGAGGATTGAAAAAAATCCCCATCTCGGCACCATGGCCTTCATCTCTTCTCATGGCAGAGCACAGGCCAGGCACAGCAAGAGGGTGACAGTGTGGCACAAGAAGCATTAGCTGGAGGGGATGGAGTAGTGGGACACAAATTCGTGCTAACAGCTTCCATGTTCCATGTTCCTCTTGAGGGCCCAGAGGTAAGGACCTTGGCCATCTGCCAGTCTGTGCTGAGGTCTTTGTGAGGGCCCAGAGAAGTGAGATGACAGCCTCCCACTCCTGATATTCTGAAGTTATCAATCTAAGCTATTTTTGGCTGCAAAATTGTCATTGTCTTCGCTGGCTTTGGCTTTTTCAGTAAGTCACCATGCCCACCAAGAAAACAAAGGAACAAGGTGTTTTGTGCTTACCATAACACCAAGAAATTGAGATGGTCTCAAAGAAGACAAGAAAAAGAAGACACATGCCACTGGCTGAGTAGTAATCAAACAGCTTGAAGACATAAATGCCACCCTGAAAAGACAAAAACAGGGTCAAAGAGTTCAGTTATAGATTATGATTGACAATATCAGCCAGCAGCTTGGATTGCTACTGCCTGTGTCTGTTGGTCTAATGTCTATTTCCTTGGACAGTAGAGCCACTGTTGCAATGTTTCCACTGGAGTCTGGTTCCCAGCAGCAAAACTGACTGTGCTCTTGCAGACAATTATCCAGCTTGTTCAGGCATAGCCCAGGGTGAGGAGAAAAGAAATTCACTAGGGTCTCTTCTATTTCTCTGCTTTAGAAGGAGTCAATTTAGTCTGCTCTGCCCCTCCCTGGAGTTTAGTCTTGCCTCCTCATGAACCCACACTACTCCACAAATGGCCTCCAGACCACTCAGCCCTCACCTCCCTTCATGTGAATCTAGGCTTCAGCTCCAGAGGTTCAAGCCCCCAACAGACAGGTTTTCTTTGTGTTATCTTAACTCTTTGAAGTAAGCATTCCCTAAATTTGGGCTCTGTTGGCTTGAGTCCTTATTGCAAATAGCAGAACAACAGGTCAGACTGACAACAGGATGATGGTAAAAATTATGGAGGCATCCTAAGTCACTTGAGATGTAGCAGTGATGAGCAAACCACTTTACCCAGAATAGGAGAAATACTGTCACTTCCCCCAAAGCTTTGGTGGTGCTGTGATATGCCAAATGGCCAGAAAGGTGTCAGGAATGGAGGTACAAGCATGGCCTGTACAATCTGTACCTGGGTGATGTTGGAGAATCCAATGAGATAAGAGACGAAGCAGACTACTGCGATGAAGATCTTCTTCCTGGCTCTTAGGACTTGAGGATACTCATCCATCAGGGCTGTAATGAACCCTTCCACAGTGCAGAACTATGGGAAAAGGCATACACTGAGGATAGATATATGTAAGTAACTTAACCTGCACACATTTAACTTCAATGTTGAGAACCTTAGTGATTTATGGACTCTGCAGACTCTAGAAAAGAAAGAGTCATCTCTGCACAAAGTTGGTCTGAACCATCTTCTGAAAATTCATCTCTCTCCCCACTGAATATAGATGGAGCTAGGAGCACCAAAGTTAAATACTTAAAAATAGCTCAGATAAATCTCTGCCTTTTGCTTCTCATGGAAAGCCTCCTCTTTGTTCCCACTCTCTAGGGCCTCCCTATCACTGCCCTGTTCCCCACGCTGCCAGGCCCTGTGCCCCAGTTGTGTGTCTGGCTGCTAATGGGACATGTGCAGGACCTTTATTGCTCTCCCCTTCTTGCTCTTCTCAGCCTGTGGCAACAGCCCTTGTGCTGTTCAATGATCTAAAATGCTCAATAAGGACCTGTATTACCCAATCTCATGTGCATGTAAATAACAATATCTCTGATTACCCAGTCCTTGACTGCATTTCACTTTTTCAAGCACACAACATTAAATGCATGTAGCACACCAAAAGCCCATCTTCACAGCACATCATCTTTCTAGAGGTGGAAATCCCTGGATGGTTTGTGCAGAGCTGCACCAGCCACAGTATAATAATGTTGTCTGCACCATAACAAATAACAAAATCCCCATGAGTGTTGCCTTCCAGTTCTCCTACTAGTTCTGCCTTCTGGCACAGGGGCAGTTTGACTGCCCTTGTGAAGAGCATTCTTCTCTTCTATCCCTTGATAAATTGTGAGATTTACTTTTATATCTCGCTCCCAGAAACTACAGGTAACGTACCCTCTCTCAGAGAGCACATCTTGCCTCTAGCAACAACCCTGGGAATTTATGAGGACAGCAAACTGGCTTCGCTGGTAATGCTGAGCAAATGTACAAGCCAATGCAATGAAAATGAAAGTGCTTTCATCACTTTTTGATGGCAGGGACTTCCCTGTCCCTGGAAAGAAAAAAAATCCTCTAGAGTGGAGGTGGAGGTATACAGACCAAAAAGAGCAGCAGAGGGTTGGGAAGATGTGTGGGAAAAAAATGGAGTGCCTGAGCCTATAACTAGACAGGGATGGTGGAAGAGCTTGTACACTGACTGCTGGGGCTGGCTTCCACGTGAGCCAGAGCAAGGCAAAGGGAGATGTGCATGCCCAGGGTTTTATATCCACATGGAAAGCCAGTATTCCCAGAGCATCAAAGCTCAACTTCTTCCACTTGAATTTTTAATGAGCTAAGCTTTTTATGTTGGACACAAGTGCCATTAAAGCATCTTTTGCTGTTCATGCATGGGTTAAGCTGCCTTTATAGTCAGTGACAGTGAGCGCTTCACCCCATCCCACCTGGCTTGTTGTCTGCAAGAGTCAGGACTGAGCTGGCACCACAGTGTGAAGAGATAGCATGACTAAAAAAAACACTGCTGAGAGCTATTCCTTCCACATGGATGCATGGCCAGGCACTGCTGGAGCCATGGCAGGGCCAGGGGATCTGAGAACAGAAAGGCAAATGCATTTGGAGGGGAGCAGCCCTGATCATGGGAAGAGGGTGGTGTCCAGCAGAAAAGGAGCAAAGAAAATGATGCCTTAGATAACTGGATGGAGTAAAGCTGACAGCCCTTTGGTGCAGGAAGAACAATCAAAATCAGGGAATGCTCAGGAGGAAAGACAGGGAGATGGGTGGTGAGGAACAGGGCTCCAGAGTGAGTTGAATTCTCTTTGTCTCCTATCAAAATTAAGCTCCTGTGTAACGGATAAGGTGGAGAAACAAATGGTTGTACATTGCTTTTTCTAGCCATGGAACAGGCAATGACCTTCACACCATTTACTGAAAATTGCCTCATGACAGCCTTCATAGGGGATGCAGCCTGGAGGAGGCTTACCTTTCCAGCCCCAGGGACTGCAGGTGCTTGGCATGGGGCTCACTTTTCCCAGCTTACAGACCAAACCTTGGCTGCTTGCACATGCAGACACCTGAATGAAAGCATGCTGCCTTCAGAGTGGCAAGGAGCTGAGCACTGGTGCCTCCTGTTCTCGCCACTGCAGTCTGCTTTCCAAAAAATTCTCCTTTTCCCACCAACCCTCTCCAGCCACAATTTTTAGTACACATTCTTCTCTTCTTCATGCTTCTCCCCATGATATTATTTCTTTCCCAAGCATTTTATTTCCATTAACTTCTCTCTTTTGCTCCTTCTCCTCTTTAGGGGCCTAATCATTACACAAGCTGCTGAGTCCAGTAATCTGGGCGTGGGAGTCAATCAATACAGGTGTGGCACCTCTGTCTGAAGGAGAGTCTCTCTTCCACCCTCTCCCAATGTCACCAGCTTGCTATTCCCTCCTCAGCCACACAGAGCACCCTATTGGGATGCATGGACCCGTGGGGAGTTTGACCACAGCTGCCAGATGTGCAGCAGAGAGCCACGAGAGTGGTCTCACTGCTGGCAGCTGGAAATCCTCATGACCAACCTGTGCCAGGCAGCCTCACATGGGACAGACACAGGCTGGCAGTCACAAGGCTTGCCAGCTGCCCTGAGCAATAAATGCCTGACCTGGAAACTGGTAGGTTAAAAGGAAGCACTAGCATATTATGAAAGAGGGTCTGGATGGGAGAGAGCTGAAGCCTGGACGGATCAGAGCAGAGGGAACACCAAGGCACAGGAGCGAGGGCACAGGAGGGAGGTGTCTGTCAGTACAGGTCATTCATCCCACTCGAGGAACCACAGAGCACCCTGGTAGGAAGAGCAGATGGAGCTGTGCAGCATCTGCAGGAGACTCGCTGGACCTACTCCCTCTGTCACTAAAGGGCTGGAGCTCGTGGCTGCATCACAAGCACAGATCTCATCCCAGTCTCCCTTCCCTTGCCAGGCTCCCGAGTATCCCCGCTGTGCCTACAGAGCCGTGCCCCGCCGGCGACAAGCCACAGTCTCAGTCCAGCAGCCCCGGGGGGCAGGAAATCGGGAAATGCCCTACGGCCCTGCTGTGCCTCACGAACTGGGCTGCTGACCCAAATGAAAAATGCTTGCACCCCATCTGCAAATGCCACAAAGGATATGTAATCAGCACGTAGAAAAACCTTTTTTTTTTTTTTAACTGAATGCTTCAAAATGCATGTGGAATTGCAGCCATTGTAGCAGCCTGTGTTCTTTGGTTTATATGCATAAGCTGCCATGCTGTTGCTGGTGTGTTTGAACGAAGCAGAGCTCCAGCATGCAGACAGAAAGCTTCTTCACATGTATTTAGCTGTGCTGTTTAAAAGCTTGTTTTCCTTTTAAGGCTTCATTTCCCCCTCCCAGTCTCTTCCTCCAGGCAATGATAACCTCCCAACAGACTGTCTGCCCTCTGAAACTGGCTGTCAGAAGGGACGTGGAGCATTTCAAGGGGTATTTCAGAAGCAAATGCAGCAAATAAATTCCACAGAGTGCTTACAGGGCTTATTGTCATGTCTCGATTTACCAGCACTGAGTGAATAGTCCATGCAGATAATTTTTTTCTGTAAATGTAGTTTCTTTCAGAACATTCAGGTATTATTTGAATTTATTTTTTTTCTAAATAATGTCTGTGGTAATGCATTCATGAGCTTTATAAAGTGCATATGAGAGTGTGACATGATTGAAAACCAGATTTGGTTGATTGGATTTTCCTGGAAACCAGGTGTGACATTTCAGGAATAGGTTTGAGTCTGATTGTGAAGTAGGTTTGTGTTTATGAGCACTACCTGTAATCCAAGAGAGCATCCATTTTGTACTGGTGGTTTGTGCTGCAAGAGAAGAGCATGGGGGCACAAAGGTGGATATGACAGACCAAGTGCAGGTTTTTGCAGGAACCTTTGCTTTTGATACACTCAAAAAGAAGGCATGCTGCAATTCACTGCTTCACTGGGCAGCTACTTTTATGCTGAATTATCAGAAAAAAAAACCCCTATCACCACTTGTAAAAATGCAGAGATAATGGTTTTTGGTTTGTTTTGTGAGGGCTCTGAGGGGGCAGGGTAGAGACCTTTTGTTAGATCTAACTTCTTCCCCCTCAAGTATCTTGTAAAACTTTGCCATCAGATAAGATGGCAAAGCTGTCAGGGTACCCAGGCACCAGCCTTTTCCAAGCCATGACTCCCTTCTGCCAGGATTTACCCCTGCTAAGCTATGGACCAGGCCAGGGAGCTGCAGCTCTGCTCAGGGTTGCATTGTTGTTGGCATCAACAACAATGCCCAAAATGCTGCAGGAAAGCACAGCCCTCACACCACGAGAGAGTAAAAACCCACTCTGCTCAGCACTGTCCAAGTGCAGAAGGGGACACCACAATTGTACCTGAAGACATTTTTGTATCTTCCTCCACTTTGTCCCTGAGTTGTCTCACCTGACTGTCCAGACCCAGCATCATCAGCATGGAGAAGAAGAGGATTGACCAGAGTGGGGACAAGGGCAACTGTGTGACAACCTGCGGGTAGGCGAGGAAAGCCAGTCCAGGGCCTGCAGTAATGAAAAGGGGGATGAGCCCATGTTCACAAAGCATTTGATGGGAAGTCTGAGCTAAGTGCCATGGTTAAATAGAGAGACAAAAATTACAGCCAAGAACTCAGGGGTTTTTATATAGGAGCTAGGAACACCTGCGCCTTTGTGCCTGTGACACACCAGCTCGGTGGGAGGCATGGGGGCAAGATGGGGAGACAGGATTGGAGAAATAAGTCCTGCAAGTATGTAATCAAGTAATCAAATTATTGCAACCAAATGGAGCTGGAGCACTGTGCTAGAAAAATAAACTGATATTCAGAGCTAGTTATAACTTTCCTGGTGCCTTTTTTTTTTTCCTCCCACTGCAAAATGCTGTTTCTTGAGATAAAAGCTTTCTCTGGAAAGAAAGCAATTTCAAAATATGTCTTCGTGCAGAAAGACACAGTCCCATCTTGGTTAAAAAATTATTCTGAGATCACAGTCTCAGGATTTTACATGAAAAAGGGACTCCAAATTTTGATCATATCTACTGAAAACATAGGTAGTATCTATTCTCCATAGGGAGGTTTCAGACAGCAAATGGCCTAAATATTTCACTACAGCAAAATAAAACTTCAGCACACCTAGTCAGGAAAGAACAAGACCACTCTACACAAATGGTTCTCACAGGTTGCTGTTGCATTTGAACCTGGGTTTCTGCTTACCCGAGGAGGCCAGCTCTGACACCGACTTCTTCGTGATGTGTGACATGAAGCCAATGATAGAGAAAATAACAAATCCAGCAAATATGCTTGTGGTAGAGTTTATACAACAGACAATAATGGAGTCTCTGGAAGAGAGAAAGAGAGAAACAACCCCACCTGCAGGGGTCCCAGCAAGAGCACAGGGTGGGGTAAACAAAAAAACCAAGCCCTGCGGATAGCTGGTCCTGTGCCTTGGACGGGTAGCACAGGCGACATATTTAGTGGCCTGTAGGCAGGGAGCCCCTCTAAAGAGGTCACAGTGTGTCCCCTAGGCTGCATGTTGCCAGCAAGGGGACAGCAGAGATCAGGCAGATTCACCACAACCCCCTGCCTCACCCGTGAGGAGTCCCAGCCACACAGGAGGATGGAAAAACCAGCTGACCTGTAGACGTTGTTGTGGAAAGTGTTGTAGCTGCCCAGAGCAATGAGGGAGCCCAGCCCCAGGCCATAGGAGAAGAAGATCTGAGTGGCTGCATCCATCCAGACCTGTGGAGAAGGAGCCAGAAGAGGAGTGCAGCAGAAGGGGACTCTGTGCTGCAGGTGCATGTCCTGCAGCAGTGCAGTGCAATGCAGGGCTGGCAGGGGGACTGGCTGCAGACTGTGGAGCTGTGTGCTTGGATGTACAGCCCACTGGACCTGAGGGAACCTGTCAGTGGGGCCCAGTCAAGAGTTTCTTACTAATATCTAATCTAAAGCTATTCTCTTTCAGTTTAAAGCCATTCTTCTTGTCCTGTCACTACATGGCCTTGTCAAAAGTCCTTCTCCAGGGCTTTATTGTAGGAGATTCCCTACCTTTCTATTTTGGAAGGTGGGAATCTGCATCCTTCCCATGTGTCAAGTGTATCAAAGTGCAGTCTGGCCCAGCATCAGACATATATCCCCAGCCCTCCAATGGGATGGATGGAGATGGATGAGGGGCCATGCATTTCTGAACAGTGTCCTGTGCAGATCAGAAGGGACTCTTGCATTGTCTGTGTGTGTGTGTCTGCTTTCTCACATGTGCCCTCAAGTGATGCTGCTTCACTCAGAGACCCACATCCTTCTCTCACACCCTCCATTTCTCTTCCACTATTGTGTCTTTGATTTTCCAACATGGAGCTGTTTGTGCAAACAACTGCAGGGGACAGCTTGCAAAGCTAGTCCCAGTGTCTTAAGGTATTAAAGCTTAGAAAGTTCAAGAAAAGGAGACAGACTGTTTGCTTCTTGATTGCACAGTATTTACACAACTCTTCTGGTCTTGAGAACCCTGTTTCCTGCATTAGAGCCAATGCAGTTTGTAGTATAGTTACAGAGAGTGTCCTGAAAGAGGGATCATTGGAACCCTCACTGGAAAGTGACAAATGTCCAGCTGTTCCCACTCACACATGACTGGTGACTTTGGAACCATGGGAGCATTGCTGCTGAAAAACACAGAGTCTGTGTATCCTGAAAAACTCCATTTTTGCAAGGATCCCTGTTCCTCCTGGGTCTCCTCTCTGCTGCCAGTGACCAAGAACACGTTACTGGCCACCACTCATCACTTAAGCACTTCCAAAAACTGCTGCTTTTTGTGCTGCTGTGCTTGTGCTCCTTCTGAGGGCCCCATGCCAGCACTACATCATCCTTTCTCTGGGACCACCAGAACAAGACCAGATCACCAGCCCTAGGACAGCCATGAAATGAGGCATTCCCAGCCCAGAGGACAGGTCCCTTTGTCAGGATAACTTCTGACTCCCCATACCCTGTGGATAACACTGCTTGAGTACAGCACAGCTGCTGCACAGATTTCTACCCATGAAGGACCTTTTCCTCAGTTTTGTCTCAGCCTATGGGACATAGGTCATGAATACTTGTACAGGGTTATTCTAGAGTTATTTTAAGTACTTATAATATTCATGGGAAGTGCCTGGGAAAGCCTACTGCAGAGACAGCTGGGAGATAAGAGCATTCCTCACTAGGCTACAAACCTCAGAGTCAGAGAGCTTCCTGAAGTCCGGTGTGAGGTAGAAGAGGATCCCCTCCTTGGCTCCTGGCAGCGTGACTCCCCGGAACAAGAGGATGAAAAGCATGAAGTAGGGGTAGGTGGCTGAGAAATACACCACCTGAAAAAGATGCCATGGGAGAGAAGCCATCAGCCCACCAGTGCCCAGGACCCTTCCTGTCCAGGGTGTCATTGAGTCTGGCATGTTCTCCTGTGAGGGGGACAGGCTCCCAAGCACAGCCACTTTCAGCAGCATTTCCTTGCATTTTCTGTCCCCATTCCCATGCTAGTAACGTTTCTGGCTGTTTGAGATTTCTCCCTGCCAATGATACACAAGGACACACTAATCACAAAAAGTAGCATGCTGAAGTCTGGATGAAATGCCCAAAGACAAGAGAATTGCATAGGGATAATTTTAGTCCACAGAAGTAATCCCCTTAAGTCATCACATCCTTATTTTGCAGAGCTAAAGCTGGTGTTTCTCTAGACCAATGCATCAAGCAAAACGAGTTGTCTTGATTCCACTGCTTTCTTTTTAGCACTGTTTCAGTATCTTACGGGTATGTGCCACCCCTCATCACAGGGCCCACACCACTAATCACCAGGGTTTTGCTGTGGCTGCGTAGCTAAAGCCTGTTTGAGAGCCACTGGGAAACTTAACAGCTTAGGTGACCTACCCCTGAAGTGCTTCTCTCTGATCTCTCCTCTAGATTATTCCTTTCATAATAGTGTCCCACTGCACCATGCTGTGCTCTAAATAACACATCCCAGCATCTCAGCACTGCTGTTTCACTAAACAAAGCAATTACCTTTCTGCTGTGCTAGCCTGGAACACTGCACAGGGAATAACAACGGGCTTCTCATCTGACCGTCTCCCACCAATATCAAAAGGGCAGCAGGGAAATTGTCAAAGGAGATGGTGAGATTTTTTCCACCAGAGGCAATTTAAGAGACTGCGATTGTCAAAAGTGGGAGGCCACAAGAAGCTTTGCTCTCTCAAAGGGCTGTCCCAAAGTGGGAAATATAAGTAATTTCTGAAAATGCCTCTTCCCAGAAAGAATGCATGCTCAGACCCATGACCTTACAGACAAGAGCTATTCTCTACACTTAGAATGAAAATTACCATAAACATCGTAGCAATTTTTACAGCCATGAAAGGTAAATGTCAGGAATTTAATAGCATCTACTGTGATTTTGCCTCTAAACACTGTAACCTTAGTTATAGATACTTAAATAAAATTGAGTCTGAGGGACATTTTGACGGCAAGGAGAGGCAGCACCAAAAGACCCAGCCCTCACACTGTACCTTGCCTGTCCACTCCACACCCTTCCAGATGGAGAAGTAGACCAGCAGCCAGGCCAGGGCCAGCGTGCCAGCCAGGGGCCAGCGGACGGTGCCAGGCTCTCCCAGGCCTCCGGACATCTGGTGCATGTTCCTCCTGAGGGTGGGAGACACTGTGTTAGGAGGAAGTCTAACAATCAAGGGCAGAGGAATTCAGAGCTCCCAGAGGTGGCTGGAGGGTGAAGGGCCAGGGGCAGACAAGTGTGAGAACTCACAAATCCCTAGAGAGAGCTGAGGATCATTGTGATGGGACAAAGGGAAGCAAAGAGAGGTGGAGAGACTGTTTGCCTGCAGGTCCATCTGGCCTGCATCTGCACAGTGCACCCCATGCCCACCATGGCCAGTGGCTGGCTGTAGTGCCCTTCTGCCAAAGCTGCCCAAGGAACAGAGCCAACAGGCACAGCCACAGCCCTGGTGGGCAGGCACAGTGACCACAGGGAGGGGGAGAAACCTGGTGGAGGCAGGCTGGGGACGTACTCCCAGAACTCGGTGACGGCGCTGGTGAGGTTGGTGGTGTCGTTCAGGGAGTAGTTGGAGAAGCAGCGGTCTGTGTTCCAGGCGTTCCCACAGCTCTGCCACGGCAGGTCCTGCACCGGCACAAGGACAGCAGGGTTATCATTCATGGGATATCTCCCAAGTGAAATCTGGCTTCTTTTAAACTGAAGTCCCTTAATGGTTTTTTGCAAAGATAATGGGCAGCTCCACTGGATGGGCATGCCCTTGTAGCCAAAATAATGGAACAATTTTCAAAAATATTATAAATTCTGACAAGGATTTTTGGGAAAAAAATATCATTGTGTGATTAGGGCAATACTGTACCTCCAATAAAATGTTAGCAATTCCCCACATACAAAGCCACTTCCAATTAACTGTTTATAATTAATACCTACAAATTAAAATACTATCAAGGGATACTGTGTTTATAACCATTACAGCTTTTTGCTAGCTTCACTCAACAAGTAGCTGGAATTTACTGCAGAAAGAATAAGCAGGGATTTGTTTCTTATGTTTCATTTACACCAATGTCAATGCTTAAAAATCAACATGGCTCTGAGAATGGAGGCAATGGGTTGTCTACACGAACAGACTTTTATAACACAAGCACAGGAGTAAATTGCCCAGGACAGTAGCTGTTTGATGCTGTCCACTGCCCCGATTATAAGCAGCACAAAGGGATTCCTGGGAGATGTTTACACTGTGGGTAGCAGTGTGACAGCAGCACAACACTACAGACTTAGTGTGACCAGCTCTGGCACTGCAGGCAGTGAAGCAGCAGTGCCAGGGGCCGTGTGAGCGTGCAGGGCGACTCACCCAGGCCATGTAGTGCCACGGCTGAGCCAGCCCAAGGAAAGCAGCTCAGATATGTCTCCATGAGCAGCTACCTCTTTTCCCAAGCACAGTGCATGTACATAAATTCAGAGCAGCTGTTCTGGATGATTTCCCTCTGCAGATAAGACCTGAGACTCCAGCTCAACAAAGCTTTAAGAAGATATTTGTATCCATCCCTCTTCTTCCACGAATGTAGACCTCTTCAAAAATATCTGTGTTTTAAGTGCCTTGTGCCATCAGTGCCTCTAAGTGCTTCACTGCTCCATCTAAATCAGTTCACTCCAGCAGATGATACCTCCAAACATGGTATCCTGGCAGAATGGTGACTATTGCAGGGGCAGAGGTGACATTCCAGTGGCCACCCAGACCACTGCACCCCCCTGGTGATTTCACTGAGGACTTGCTAACTGCACTGAAGAAAAGGCAGTGGTTTGAGCAGTGCTGCACAGCAGCTCTTCAATGTCTGCATGTTAGAGAAGCTGCACAGCTCTCACAAGGAGGGGCAGGCTGGGGAACAGTTTGTTGCTGCTTCATTTCCTCTGAATTTCAGAGGACAGAAACTGCAGAAGGCAGGCTGGGCTCCTATTATAGTTCAAAATACTTTTAGTCAAATTTAGGAGGCAGAGGGGACAGACATCAGCCTAGCTTTTTCATTTGCACCTTGAGTCCTTTTGGGAATTTGGAATTATTATCTCTGGTAAAAGGAAAGGTCTTGAGCCAAACACCTGGGTCTGCCAAAGTACATACAAGTACTGTCACCATCTGGGTTTGTAACACCTGAATGTACCAAAGCCTTATCCTAAGAAATATCCTGCCCAGGGTGTAGCTGGGATGGGTTACTTTGGGGAAAACCTCTGTTCATTTGGGAAGCCCTGAGACTGCATCTGGTCACCCACAGCCAATAATTTTGTTCTAGATCCAGGACCCGACAGTGATAGATGGTGTTGGTGGTAGAAGCACAGTTGGGAATGCCAAATGAAATTATTAAGCAAAAGTCTTGATAGATACTTGAATGTTTTGCTGGAACAAAAAGGAAAATTAGATGTACAGTGTTCACTGTACATCACTGTCCCATTTGAACCATGGGGTTGATGCCTTTAAGGCTTCAGGTTGCTCAGAGACTTACATTAAGGAAACCCTTACCAGTTTTTGGGCTGAAATAAATAGTTCAGCTACCAAGAAGTTAATATGGGGTGTGATTCTAACCTTGTATGGTAGAAGGCCCTGCTATGGAAGAGGAACCCACTATAAACCATAACACCAAAGCACACACTAAGGGACAGTCACAAGCAGATGTCTAGATACTTTCTGAATCATTTTCCCAGCAGAAAAAAAATCCCTTGGAGATCATTTATCAAGAGAGAAGTGACTAAGAACTAATTAAGATAAGGAGTAAGTCCTGAGAAATAAGACCATGATGTAACAAAACCTGACAAAACCAGTTCTGGAAATGTGCAGCTCAGATTTGAGCAGCCCTAGAAATAAAACAGAAACACAGGGTGAGTTTCAGAGACTGAAGTGAGTGGGGAACAGTTCCTGTAAAGGAGATAGGACCATCCCCCACAGAAGACAAGCATCACTACCCATCAGCACCACAAAACTGCCTCCAGGGCTGATGAACCTCTTCAGGAAGGGTGCAGCATGACATTGACAAGGGCTCTTTGCACAAATGGCAAGCAGCTAGGGACCACTGTGGGTCATAAACAAACCACTGCCCATAAGTGGGAGTGAGGAGCCAGAGCACAGCCAATGCCGTGCTGCAGACACGCCTGAGACTCACCGCAGTGAAAGAGTTGAAGAGATAGTAGAGAGCCCAGGCAATGATGACAATGTAGTAGATGTTCAGCCAGAAGGACAGAACCATGGCTGCCAGTCCCACACCTGCAAATGAAGGCAGAGAGCAGCATCAATCCAGGGCACCAGTACCCAAGGGAGTTCATGGGCACCACAGCAAGGGGGTTTTTTGAAAACCAGAAAAAGGGAATTAGCTCATCAACACAGAGTGTGCTATAGCTGCACAGTGAGCTGGTCAGCAAGGGAGGCTCATTCCCTTGTGTTTCTCAGCCACCCATTTCCACTGGGGGAACAATGCTTTCAGTGTGCTAGCACTGTGGACAGAGCTCCATGAAAACAGGATCTTGTCACTTCCTTGGCAGAAGTGTATTTTCCCACAATCAAGGCATTTCTAAACCACCATTGGCTTCTAGAAAACAGTTACTTCAAGCATGGCAACAGGTTGCATTCCCATGCAATTAAAGTAAGCATTTGTAGAGAGGCTTGGGAAAACAAAGGGTCTTCTGCAACCAGAGCCCCTCTGTCACAGTCCCTCGTCCCATAAAGTCCCTTGTCATCACACAAAACTGCTTGAACAGAGCACAGTGATGTTAGTGGCTGCAGACATTGAGGTCAAGGACACCTTGATAAAGACAGAGGGGAAAACCCCCCTCACCTGTCACCCCACCCCAGCCCCCAGGGATTTGCTGATTTCCCTTCAAACCATTAATGGGGTTTTGCCTCTAGTTGCATGCTATTGCTGTCACAAACATACAGCACAGTACCTTTGAACATGGGTGCTAATCTCCAGACTCCTAGTCCACCAATAGAGGTATACTGGCCCAGAGCAGTTTCCAGCAGGAAGAGAGGGATCCCAGCAAACACCAGTGTCAGGAAATAGGGGATGAGGAAGGCCCCTGAAAGAAGGAGCAATGTTATCAGGCAGTTCCCCCTTTTACCAAGAAGGAAATCCCTCCAGCTGCAGTTTCTTGCTCTGCAGCACCCATGTGATGAGGAGCAGCCTCTCCCAGAGGAGAAAGCTTGCAGCTGGAGTTGATGTGTTCAGTGAGTCTCCCACTGAGGTCACAGCTGCCTTTCCCTTATCACTGTGGGTATGTATGCACCATGTATACATATCCACTGGCATCACCAGCTGTGCAATGCCAGGCTCACTTTGTTAGCTGCTTAGACAATGCTAAACCAAATCTGACAACAACCCCAAAAGCTTGGACACTGACATTGGTAACTTGTTGATGCTTTCTGTCTTACCTGCAGAAGCTTTCAATTCTTCTTCTTCTTGAGGGAATAGTGCACAGGAATATCTGGCATTGGCCACTGCTTTCTTTGTTTATAGCTGTTTCAGTCTTTTCAGAAAACTGCAACCAAGACTGTATTGGCTCTTGTAACAGTGCTATATACCACTCCACCTCTGTTTTACGTTTTACCCTTAAAATTCCTAGTGAAAATATTATTCTTCTCCATGGCCCTATGGAAATCATCACTATAAAGGAGGTAGAACACTCATTCACTAGAGATATTACTGGCACACAGTTTTTAGAAGAGCAATTAGAATAGGAGAGCTTTGCTGTGTGATTGGAAGGCTGTACAAGTTCAGGTCATCCTGACTTCTAGGATGTGGGACAAAGCCCATTTTTTATCTTTCTCATGCATGTACTGGAATGGGCCATCATTTCTGAGGACAAACTTTTGCAGAAGATGCTCGCTGCAGACAGAGGGAGGACACTCAGTTTGCTCAGAAGTTGCTGGCTGTGTTCAGGACAGCACTGATTCCTGCACTAGCCTTAGGGCTGAGCTGTCAGTCTGAGTCTTCTCCAGATAATTGTAGGAAAGCAAATATGGAGCCAGCGAGCAAAGCCACTCTGGAGAGCTGTGGCCCAGCTTGCACCCAGCAGAGCCAGGCTCCAGCAGCTGCTCTCTGAGGGCATTGAAGCAGCCAGGCACAGCCAGGGTTGCTGGCTCAGGGGACATCCAGCTGGGGACATCTGCCTGCCAAGCAGGGAGCTGAACCCATCTGGGAGAGGCAGGTGCCAGCATTCGGCATGGGAGTCCATGGGAGGCAGCATGCAAGAGGAGCTGGCAGTGGGTGGTGGGGAGAAAACACCCTCTGTGCCAGCAGCTCAGTGACCATGAACCTGAATCACAAGCTGGCATGGAAGCACAGGCTCTTGGCTTCACCAGCAGCCTGGTGCACAGGAGAGAACAGCTTTGGGCATCACTGTGTCTGCTCAGCAGCCTCCCCCGTGTGTTTGCTAGACTCCACAGCCTGCAAGGTCCAGGCCCTTGAGAGCTCTGTGGAAAAACAGTGTCTGCTCTGAGGACATGGCTGCTGCCACCCTGCTGCTGAGCAGTTTGGAGGCTGAGCTCTGCAGCAGTGCAAGTCTCTTCCTCGCTTCTGTGCAAGCAATTAATGAAATTTGGCTGCAGTTCTGATGATCCTGCACTTCTCATCTACAGCAGGTCAGGAAGGTTTGTAGGTGAAAGATCTTATTAGACTGTTGGTTAAAAACAAACAAATAAACTTTTGGACACAAGTCTTTTATCCTGGCTTGATTCTCAAGAATAGTGGAAAATCTACAAACCAGATCACTTCCTTGAGCTGAGGGCTGTTGGCAATGACACTGCCATTCTGGAGGGCCAGGTCCCCAAGCAGGTATGGATAATATCCCCAGGTCCTGTATCCCCAGATGGGCAATCAGTTCCGAAATTTGTATCTAAATTTTGCAGGCTGGTACAAAATACGGTTGTGGGTGACCTTGTGAAAGTCCCAGCTTGTCTCAGATCCATGGGTGTCAAAGAGTTGATGATGCTGGTCCTGCTCAGAGCACTGACCCTTGGAGGCAAGGAAGGATCAATAGCACCTGGCACTCACTGTGCAGCCCCAAATCTGCCTGCTCCTAATGCTGTACAGCAGAGAACAATAATTAATCCTTAAAATAGGGAACACTGCCCACGAATAAAAAATTGAGCATTACAAGCTGTTACACTCTGTTTCTTTGAGTCGCAGTGTGCAAATGAGGAGTGCAGGATGCGTATTTAAAGGATTGTTTTTCTCTCAAGTTATTCAAGCTTAGGATCTCACAGGCAATTCTTAGCATGTACTGAGCTGCATTTAGAGTGAATTTGGAGTCTGGTACAATTCTGTTGAGATCAGAAGGACTGTATAAGGTTAGAGATCAGTGTAGAGGCTGGAGCCATGGGCACGGCTGGGCACATCCAGCTGCGTGCAGGGCCAGCAGGGAGCCCAGGCATCACTTTGGGTGAAGCCTGCTCCCCGCAGCGGATGGGCCGAGCGCTGGGCTGCCGTGCCCCGGGCTCCCTGCGCCGAGCAAACCAGCCGTGAGCCGATGCAATGCGACAGCGGTAAGTGAGACGACAATATTTCCATTCAGTTCAATTTGCCTGTGCGTAATGGAAGCAGCCCACACGACCGCGCTCTGAGCAGCGCACATGCAGGACGCTAAAATTAGAGTTCCACCCACAGTCTGCTGCGCTCCGTCGAGGCAGAGGCGAGGCGGTGCCCACCCGGTTGCGAAGGAGCTGCCGTGCGCCCCCGCCGCTCCGCTCCGGGTCCCGGTGACGCTTCCGTGCGTCAGCCCCGCCGCCCGGCTCCGCGGCAGCTCCGCTCGCTCCTCGGTGCCGGCTCCGGGAGCGGCCGCGCCTGCCAGCAGCCACCGCCGGCGGCGAGAGAGGCGGGAGACATCCAGGCTGCCACGAACGGCACGAAGCGGCAGGGGAGGCAGGGTGTTGGGAGCAGGCAGGAACCAATTCCCGCATGTCATCCGCCTGGCTGCTCCCTCTGCGTGCCCGCAGCTGTCAGGGCAGAGACCACCCCGTGTGCCGTTGCTAATGGTAATAAGCATTATAATGTAATGCTAATAGCGTTCCACACCTCTACAGCACCCTCTGTCCTAGGTTCTCAGCTGACTTTATACGTAGGATCGATTTTAGCTTCACTACACCCCTCATCTAATTATAGGCATTGTCATCTCCACCTTTATATGTGAGGAGACAGTCACGGGCAGCACAGAGCTGGTGTGAGACTTGAGATGACGCAGCAACCACAGGGCAGATGCTGGCTAACAACCAGTGCTGGGATCTAGCCACGGGGGAAATGTTCTGTGAGGAGAGCTAGCAGTCAGAGCGTGGGCAAACAAAGATGACAAACCTGCTCCATGGCTCTGGCATTGGTGGCACAGACTCCCCAGGATGTTCCCATAAACCTCACTCAGCTCAGCTGCATATTTCCACCTCTCCACAAAACCCAAAGAAGCTCTGGATGCCCCATCTCTGAAAGTGTTCATGGCCAGGTTGGATGTGCCTTTGAGCAACCTAGTGGAAGGTGTCCCTGCTCTTGGCAGTGGGTTTGGAACTGGCAGACCTTTAAGGTCCTTTCCAACCCTGACCATCCTATGATTCTACTGATTCTACAATTCTATGAGAACAACATGGTCAGTTAGAAATCTTGTTGAAATTCCTAACTTTCTGGTCTCCTGCTAGGACTCACTCCACATGCTTCAGAGGAAGGGCCTAGATACCCTTAAATGCCATGAAGTTAAATGGACATTGCTTCAGGGAACAAGACCCTTCTCCTCTTTTCCAGGGTTGGAGAAGAAGAGCATCCTACACTGCCTGCAACAGCAGAAATGGGCTGGTGATACGAGAAGTTATGAGAGCCAAAGGCAAAAGGAAAATAAAAAAGACATGGAGAAGAAACATGAGAAGAGACCCTCAGAGCAGCATGAATGAGTGTGGCACTTGGGATGGGGACTCCAGGCCAGGAAGAGCTAAAAGGGAAGCAAAGAGCCATGTGGGAAGACTAGCAGGCAAAACTAAAATTATATATACAGCCTTAAAGGCAAGGAAAAGGGGTTTAGACTTATGTGGGAAGTCTGTAAAATGGTTCAAGGAAGTGAGCAGCTCTTCAAAGGGGAGAAGGAAAGCTGTTTTAGTAACAGGCATAAGCAATGGGAGAGCTCAGCATGGAGTGAGAAGAAAGAGCCTCTGCTCTACTGACACCTGCCTGTACTCCCCTCCACAAAAGCATCTCCCTGACAAGGCAGAAGAAAGAGCACCATTTGAGAGGGGAGCTGAGGCACAGAAGTATGTTTTCTGAGTTGATCCAAGATGTGCAGAAATTCTGTAGCTAAGCAGGGAGAATTCCCTTGAGAATACACTAAACTGAGGAGAACCCAACCTTTAACAGATTGAAACTGGCATCTCTGGAGGTGCCCCAGGATCCAACTGGGTGCCTATTTGTGCATAGCCCTCCCTGTAAGTAAATGAGATCCCACATGTGGGTTTTTTTGGGGTTTTTTTTTTGGTTTTTTTTGTTTGTTTTTTTTTTTTGGTAGCCCTGCAAATTTGGACTGCACAAGCATGACAGAACTCAAACTGCTTGTTTTATTTCTTTGGACTGCTTCTTCCCAGCCTGCACTTGCTTGTAAAACCCACAGATCATGGAAACTTGTCTCTGGACAACTTAATAACTGCCACCATGTGGGAGAGCTCTCAGCTGGGGGATAACCCATTTGCCCAGACCCACACCAAGCCAAAACCTGCTCAGGTACAAGGCTGCTCATTGTGCATTTCTCTCACCTCCTCCATTTTTGCCACAGAGATAAGGGAAGCGCCAGACGTTGCCCAGACCAATAGCATAGCCCACACAGGACAGCAAGAAGTCAAATTTCCCCTTCCAGGAACCTCTGTCTGGGATCTCCTTCTTCTTCTTCTTGGCGCTCACAACCTCGGGGCTGATGGGCTCCGGCTCCTCCAGGGCTGCCTGCTTCACCTCAGAGGGAGAGCTCAGCTCCACGGAGGTGTTGTCCATCTTGCCCATGGTGACTCAGAAGTATGTCCACTCTTGCTGAGGGGCTGGAGGAGCAGGAAAGGCAGTTTCTGCCCTGGCCACGAGAAGACAAGATGGGAAACACTGGGCAAAGCTCCTGGTGAGAAAGGAGAGAAGGAAGGTGTCCTGTGTCAATGTAGTGTGCCAGACTTGGTTGTTACCATTACATAATAAATCTCTCAACTCTCATCTTACCTGCTTCTCATCCCAGTGCTCTGCAGGAAGAGCTTTGGGACCAGTAGGCATGCAGCAAAACCACAGGTTGTGGGTGACCCACCACACAGCACAGAAATATATCTGTCCTGAGTGACAGTGGAGGAGGGCACAAGGAAGGTGCCAGAGCTCCCAGGTCTGGGGTCCAAAACTGAGCACAGCAGTCACAGAGCCATCTGAGAGTTTGTGTGGCCCAGCCAGCAAAGCACAGCTTTGCAGCAGCACCTCTGCTATGGATGTGCTCCACTTGGAAATCCCATGCATTTATCCCTCACCACAGCAGCAACACAGCCATGTCCACAGCTGTGCACCTGCAGCATCTGCCAAGGCAATTGCTGCTCTGCTCAGCCCCTCCCTGTACACCATGTTGCATGTGGTACTGTAATCCCCAGGTGTATTCAGCTTGTGCTCACTATGACTAGAGCCAGCCTGTGAACCACTGAAATCCCATTAAGTCAGGACTCCAAAGTCATGATGATTAATTGCATGAGTCTGACTAAAAATTTAGTTAATACCTGCATTGATTTTAGTTCCTAAGAAGTATATAATCATCACACCAAAACAATTTGGAAAGAGAGAGAGCAGGCTATGTTACTACACCTGTGTCTAACCCAATATTGCACTCGTGTCTTGAAAAATAAGTTCAGTTCTCTCTCCCTGTCACACAAGCTATTGCAAAGTCAGAAAAGGCATGGAAGAGAGCCAAAAGGCTGCTTAAAAGCATGGAGTAACTTCCATGTGAAGAGAGTATAAATGAAACAGGATCCATTGTTCTATGGAAGGGCAGGGGCCTGTAAATGTATCAGTGTCATAGAATACAAGTATTCACCATTTCTGATACAAGAACTGCAAGGGATTAAACCATGACCAGCAGGTGTTAGGTTCAAAAAGAGCAAGAGGTGATATTCCAGAAAATGTGTAGCTATAGAGCAAGACTCCCCACTGCAGGACATGCCAAGAGTTTATATGACTTTAGAAGAGGAAATCAAGGGCATAAATAATGGAAGGAAAATCCACCAGAATCTACTACTGCGATTCTGCAAAACCTTGAGCTGGAAGTTGTTGGAGGTTGAGGGACTCTTCCAAGGAAATAACACTCTCTACTTTTCCTGGTTTTATCCTCTCCCCTCAGCATCTGCTCTCAGCCAGCACAGAAGACAGGACTGGCATGGGGTTTGCTCTCACCCATTTCTCAGCCCTTTTTACAGAGACAAATTTAATCCTCACCAGGGGTCCTGAGGGTGATCAGTGCTACAATCTCCCAGAGAAGTCTGCTGACAAAAACATTCGTAGATGTAAACATTGGCAAACAAACAAACAAACAAAAAGAAAAACAAAATGGGTATATCAGGAAACAAATCAATGCTGTAAAGAGGTGTCATGCTTTAGCAGTTAAAGCTGACCTTGTTTCAGCTTCTTACTAGACTTGGCAGTCTAGTCTCATAAAGAAACAGTACCCATTTGTCCCATGGGATGTTTGGGGGACTCATTAACTAGCGTTTCTAAAGTGTACTGGACAGAGGTGGTCTCCTAAGTCCAGGCTCAATGGCAGTATGACTCCTGCTTACTGCAGTAGGCTTCCCATGATTACAGCAGGTGGATTTTTTTCCCCCACAGAATTCATCACTGAGGTTAGAAAAAGTCTATCAACTGTGAAGGGAATGGCTGAAATATCTGTAATTCCTTCTGATAAGTCAGTGGAGAAGCCAGAAATCCCCTTGCTGTGGGGCAAAGTCTGTAACCAAACTTCCTGAGCTATGGAGCCCACACCGAACTTCACCCTCACTCCTCTAGCCCAGAATGGTTGCAGTAAGTCCAGAAGTAAGTGGCAGCATGAAAATGGTTTCTGGGAAGAAGAGACCATTTCACATAGCCCATGAGGCAGATGCCAGAAGAGACCATTGCAAGACATTCATAGCAAAGGCTTTGGTTGACAGATCCTATTTCTCTCCTACACCTTGTGATAGCACTGTCACACCAGCTCCTGGCTCCTCACTAAGGCAGGGAGAAAAAGATTATACAGAATATGTAGGAGGAAAGTAAAATTAAGAAAATTTATAAATCAAAATAGAAGAAATAGCACCAAAACCCTTGGGAAGAACTCAGAGCTGGGCTAAGTCAGGGTAATAAGCTATGCCTGGAGACATAACAAATTGGACTCAACAGAAGCCATTTAGACTCCTTCTTTTTCTGTAGACAAAAAACAAAAGGTAAGCTGCTATCTTTTAAAAGTACTTATATATCCTGCTCTCCCTGTACTCTTTTCCCTGCTCCTGTTGCCACAGTTCTGGGGTGATACTGCAGCTAGATGGTCACACCTCATATTTCCTAGACTTGGGGTAAGATGATAAAGGAGCAGCAGACCACACTGGAAATTTCTTCTTACCTGAAAAGTGAGGTCCTTCATCTCCAGCTCGGAAAGAGTAAGCTAGATTTATAGAGGTTTCTTCACTGTCAAGAAATAAAAAAGCAGGCAAGAGGATCCCACTGAGGATCCATCCCACCTACGATCCTGTCTCTCTGCAGTGATGGATGATCAGGACAGAAGGGCTTGTGCACGTCCCACAGCCCAGCTGTGCCATGTCCTTCCCCAGACACATAGCCCTGACCAGCAAAAACACAGGCATTAGTCACCCCAGGCCAAGTGTTTGACTCCTGTGTTGCTCACATGCTGAACAAGTCCTACTGGGACAAAATATCAGCCCCTCCACTTATCCACACAGGTCTCCTCTAGCACAAGCACAAAGCTTTGTCCTGTGCTGACAGCACAGAGAGAGCAGAGTCAGTTCAGCAGCTCCCTGTCATGTCAGATTATTTGTTCTGAAAAGCACACGGTGCTTTGGGCACAACCAAATGCCTGAAGGACTCAAAATGATACTCAATAAGAACAGAGCTACAAGATGGAGGTGGCTCTGCCTTGCAAGGGACTAGAAAACAAGGTCAAAGTTTCAACATGACACTATAGCAGGTTTCTCATTCAGCTTCTTCCAAATGCACCCAGTTCTGAAGCCAGAACCTCCCAAGCAATCTGTGAAAGCTAATGCCATAAATTCCTGGCAGTAAAGAAGTGACCTGTGTTTCACCAAGTAGTATAGAAGGCCTGGTCTTCTGCTGCTCAAGTCAATGGAAACAATTGCCTTGTCCCCAGTGGATGCAGAGCCAGGCTGAAATGCATTCTGGCAAACAGACTCTTTTTTTTTTTTTGAGGGATTTTGCTTCAAATAAGAAAATAACACTGAGAAAATATTGCTTCCACTTGAAGCTCTGCCTCTCCTGAAACATTGTTGCTAACAACAGTGACCTTTTTACTTTCCCTGTTTCAGCATCAAATATTAACAATCTCTTCAAATTTGACAGAAATCAAAAATTTCAAGGGCATAAAACTGCCCAAAATGAAACAGCAAAATGACCTATGGAAACATATGTAAGAAATACTTTCACACACCTCCTCACCTGTTATTTGTCAGTGATTTAACAGCCACACAAATTACTTCTGACCCATGCAGGTAGAGCCACAATTAGTTTAATTACACAGTGCAGGCTGTTGTTTAGTCAATTAGACTTTTCCTTCCATCCACAGCATTTTAATGACAGCCAAGTAGCCCCAAGGCTCGTGTGTCTTGGTCAGAGCTGTGACCGGCCCATCAGGGCACAGCAGACTCTCAGCTGATTTTCTGCTCACTGCAGCAGCAGCATATGCTGGAGCTTCCTGCATCCATGAAATCTGGAGGGTCTGGGGAAAAGCTCACTGTGGGAACCTGAGGATTCTGGCAGAGTGCTGGCCCCACATGGAGCCCACTCAGGGCTGGAGCATCACTGTCCTGTCCAGCTGGGTCAGGCAGACAGGGCTCATGCTTCACAGCCCTCTCTGCATGCTGCCCAAGAGGTGCCACTGCAGTCACGCAACATTCCCCTGAAGACAGGTGATTGCTTGGTTGGAGAAGTTAGAACTCACAGAGGATGTGAGAAAAAAGTAAATTACCTCTCCTAGGTGATGAGGCTGCTAGGTGGCCTGCAGTTCCACACCCTTTTTCATCCTCTTGCATAAGATTTGGGTTGCTGATACCTGGGTGTGACCTGCAGCTGCTGTCCAATGTGCCTCTTCCACCAGCAGCCCACATCATTCTTAATAACGTGGCAGGTGAGGCTGGCACAACACCACAACCTTATCCAGATGAGAAGAAGGGGCATGAGCCAAGTTTCATAAACCATCAGATAAATGGGACTTTCATATGAGGCAAGGACACATCTTTCAGCCCCCAGCCATGATCCCAGGAGGGCTATGGCAGTACCTCACAGGCCTGAAAAAGTTCTTGGAGCTGCTGGGACTGGCTGCATCCTGCCATGCAATTGTTTTGCCAAGGAACACGTTGATTTTTGTGTTATACATGCAGGAGGAATGGGGCCAACTAGTGCAACAACCTGTCTCCAGATGCCCACTTGAATTTCCTCTGGCTCCTCACCCCATGGGGGAAGGCAGGGTCAGGACCTGCTCCTGGCCACAGGCTGTGCTTCACTCACCATTTCTGCCTCACCTTAACATTGTCCCTAAGGAAAGCAGGGGTTTGTGCCTTTTTTGGAAAATGCAAATGATGCAGCCTGTGAACCATATAAATGCTCTCACTTAAAACTCATCCTGGTCCCTGAGAAGCTTCCCCAGGAAGCAGAGAGATGGCAGGACTCTTTTCTGGCCCTAGAAGACTGTCCTGGCCCAGTCTGAGCCACCACAGCAGCATGAGGATCAAGGCCAGGCCACATCCCACTCCCTCATGGCAGTGTCTGAGCAGACTGCACATTTCCAGATTGGGAGGCATCCCTGTCTCCATCCTCCTCAGTAAAAGTACAGCATTAAAAAGATTAAAGGCCTATTCCTGCTTATTCTAAATGTGTTGATTAAATTTAAAAGTGTTTTTCTTTTCTTGTATAGTGCAACCTATCATGCTGGGATATCAGTTTCATGATGTTGGTAGTTTTGCTGCATTATTCTTTTGCCCTGCCTGAAGCAACATGGACATTTTTAGCCCAGCTTTATTCTGCAAAGACCCATTTGTCTGATCCCAACCCCAGTTACTTTTTGAGTTCACTGGCAAGTTTCACCTGTACATGAAAAAAGAGCACATCTCTCATAGAAGTTCCTCAAGAAGTAGGGAATGGAGGGAGAGAAGAGCTGCAGGTTAGTGCTCCTCCAGAAGAAGGGTGGTGGGGTGACCTGCTTTGTTCTTGGTAAGGCATAGTCTCACTCCAGGGAGGCTAATGGAAAAAACCTTCCCAGGGCCTTCAATGAGAACATCAGTGGGGCAGAAGTGCCTAGAATGGACACAGAGAGGGCAGTTTCAGATGGAATTTCTCACTTGCTTTATATCTCCTGTGCGTGTTTGTGACAGCCCAGAGTGGTGTCCAGGCACTGCCACCAGGATGTGGGCAGGCACCCACACTGGCCCCTTCTCTCTTTTCTCCAGAGAGGCTGCACTGTCACAGCCTGAGTTACTGCTCACTGACCACTACCTCACTGAAACTCTGCCTCTGAACCAAGATTTTAGCTTAAATCCTGATCTGAAGCAACATCCTGGGTGAGACTTTGGTGCTCCCAGGGGTAAACTGCCCTGTCTTACAACAACTCACCAGTGCTGTGCAAAAGCCATGGCTGTGCAGTGCATGGGGGGAAAGAAATCATAACTTCATACACATAAAGCTGGATTTGATGCAGCTCCAGAGATGTTGCAAGTGATGTCAGTGGTTATTTGCTGTATTTGTCTTGGTATGCTTTGGGGGTTTTGTGTTTCTTTGGGATTTTTTGTTTGTTTGGGCTTTTTTTTTTTAAGTTTTTGCTCCTTTTTTTAAATGAAGTCATTGAACTAAGCAGATTGGGCAAAATCGGTGTTGCAAAGAAAAGTAATGACATGCACTTGGGAAAGTCACCTTGGACTTTGTTGCCACAATTTAATAAAAATAAAATCGAATAAGGAAAATAATTGTGCAGGAAAGAGCAGAAACAAGCATGACAATGATCCAGGGTCTGCTCTGAACTGCCAGGGAGCAATCTCTTCTCACCTTGAGTGGCAGAAGAGCAAAGGACTGGCTGTCCCTGGGGCTGGGAAGCTCAGATTGGGAAATGACCCATCCACAGGGCACAGACAAGTTCAGCCTGCTCCACACTGACCAGCACCCGCTGCCCTTGGAGTAAGATGAGCAGGTGAAAATCATGCACTGCCTCAACAAATTTCTGCTACTGCATTCAGATGAAAGCACAAAGAGGAAGGTAGATAGGAAAAGAATAAGAAAATCACAGACCTTCCTCCTGCTCCTTCTGGGCAGGGTCACAGCAGCTACCACGCACCTCATTGAGAGCATGGCACCTGTGAATGTGCCTGTCATGACTCTGGCACAAGTATACAGCTCCAAAAAGACTAGAGCCTCACCATGGAGACCACAACATTGTTTTCCTGCTGCAGCATGGCCAAGCTGAAGAGAAAATCTGTGTTCATTCTCAGATGCCAAACTCTTTGTTCTTCTCATGAAACCAGAGAGATAATCATGCTCCAGAGCCCTCAGGCTGCCACAAGGCTCCCTTTGATCACATACTTTTTTTGGGGGTGGAAAATAGAGAACAGCAGAGCCAGCTGCCTCAGCAGGAACCTTGCAAGAGCATTCATAGCCTCTTGGCTGAGGTTTTCCTCAAAACAGCCTGGAAAGCATGCTCATTACCCAGAGCACCATCCCCTGCTGTCCAGGATCAACCTGCAACTAGCTGGGCATTATCTCTACCAATTTAACATTCAGATCTTCTCCTATCCTCACTTCTTGTGCTAAGCTCCGTAGAGCAGTGGAGAAGGAGCAGCTCTTCTGCCAGGACTTGTGACCAGGAGATAAAGCAGAGGAAGGAAAGGTGGTTGTCCCTGTTGCCTTGGCTGAAGACTCGAGTCACATCTCACATAGCCCATCCATACAAGGATGCAGACCCTGGCCCTCCAGCACCAGGAACAGCCTTTACCACATGAGCATCTCCACAGGGGCCAGACACAACACCCGCTTGCTCTATCCCCAGCAAACAGGACTCAGTGTCATGGGGTGTTCACTTGCAGTATAAGGACATCTGTTGCTTGTTCCTTGTGCCTGGTAAGTTTCTTCATAAGAAAATGCATTTCCAGCTGCGTGTCTTCAACCTGATTTTTGTTCTCCACACAACAAAATCCCAAACTGTTGCAGAGCTTCTCTTGGAGGGAGGAGAACCAAAATTAAATGTGCTGGAGGTCTCTACCAGGTGCTGGCAGAATCACAGCAAGGTCACCAGCAAACTGAGGAGCCTTTGGTATCCAGACTGCAGCTCCAAGCACTCATGAGAGATAGGGAGCAGGGAGAGGGTAGGAGGAGAGGGAGGAAGGGATGGGTGAGTTTGTCCAGGTCTCCTGTACTGTGGAGACAGAGGAGAGATGGGGAGGGCTTCACTGAAGGAGTGAGTTACCTCCTCCAGAGTCAGAGGCTCTTGCAGATGGATAGGAAGGAAGGGCATAGACACAGACCCCAGAAACATCCTAGGAGCTATACAGGCAAGGAAGCTGAGCTCCACTGCCACAGACCATCAGAGCTTGCAGGACCTTTGTGAAGGGTCACAAAGAACCTAGAACACTGTGTGTCATGCTGATCCTTGGGGCTGAAACACATAAGGCTGGGGAGGGCTATCCCAGCCCCAGGGAGGGGCAGCTGAGCCCATGCCTCTTATGTGTGTATCACCTAACCCATTCCTGGAGTTCTACCCACTGAAGACCCTCCCCAGAGAAGCTTGCCAAGGTTTTCACATAAGTGTTGATACGGCATCTTCACTGAGCAATCATTTGCACTCACTACATTTTTTCCCAGCCCACAGGCACTGTGAGCTTTCCAATCTTAGGGACCCCAGTACCATTTTCAGGTCATGCTCTGGGACAGTCATCTCCCCTCTTGCTCTGCCTGGTAGTTCCAGCTCCCTGGATGGAAGCAGGGGATTGCTCATGCAGCAGGGCAGGGAGCATCACCTGCAGGTCCTTCCCAGCCACCCCCACTGCAGCATAGGGGAGAGATGGTTCATGCCCCACCTCTCTACTGCAGCAGAAACAACTTCTTCAGCCAGGATTTTGCTCAGTGAACAGGTTTTGGAGGTTGGTTGCTGCACCTGCCTGTTAATGGGAATCCAGTTAGCTCTGCATGGGAGTGACAGATGGGAAAGTTGCTGCCTTCCCAGCAACTGGTGTCTTTCTTGACCAAGGGGACATTGCAATGGCAACTGACAGAAGAAATTTAGGCATTGTGGTGGTGCAGCTGTAGGTAAAGCTGCTCCACTTCACACTGCTCCAGTTGAGCACCAGGCAGGGCTGTCCTCATTTGCTCAGCCCTCCATCACCTTTTGGAAGACAGGAACAATCCTGCATCCTGCCTTGTCCTCATGGTGCTGCACCACTCAGCCCCACATCCAACCCAGTACGGATGGAGGAGAGCCCAGCACCTGCACCACTCTTCCCCAGGGATGCTAGTGCAGGCAGGTGGCTCTTTCCCACCACTGCTTTGACATTCCCTTCTCTGCCCCCAGTTCTCACACCCCAAGACCAGACACTTCTGTCCCAGTGGACTCACCTGCCTCACGGTGCCAGCCGGTGGCGGGTCCCTGGGGCACGCAGAGCTGCTCACAGAGACACCAGCCCAGGGATGCACACACAGACCTGCTCCCACACGCAGAGGGGAGCTGTGAGCCCCTCCTGCCACAGGGCCCTTCTCCCTCTGCCTCACCCCACACTGCTTCTCATTGCACTATCGACGAGTCCTTAATGAGCTTTGCGCTCACGTCCAGTCAAATCAACACCCTGCATGTCGCGGGTGTGGGCCGGGGGGGTCCCACAGCCACTGGAAAATCACAGTCACTGGGAGAGAAGAGGCTCCAAGGTCATGGGCAGGAGGGAGGACAAAGCAAAAGGGCCTGGTGCCAAAGAAGGGGGGAGTCATCCAGCAAGTGGGTTGCAAGGGGTTGGTTGAACCCATGTTGCTGCAGCAGTTCCTGCAAGGATTTATTAGTTCCTGCAAGGATCAAGTGCATTACTGGCTATGGGTCAGGCTTTTGGGATGGAGGGCCCAGCCACAGGAAAATGGATACTTCTCATTTGAAGTGGCAGTACCAACCATCAGCCAAGGAAAGGAGCCACGTGAGAATAACCAGTCGCTTACTGTGTAAATCTTGTCATTGGCTCTAAAACAGCTTGTGTGGAACCTTTCTTTTCTATTCCTTTCTGGGGCCCAAAATAATTTCCATCCACTGGGAGCAGAGAGAAGTCACTCTCAAAAGCACTATGGGGGAGTTGCTGATGCTGTGAGCATTGCCTTGTTAGAGGCAGCATTGACAGAGAGGCAGGGGAAGGAGCCCAAGTGAGTTAAAACATAATTCTCCCCAGAGATGACACCTTAGCACTTCATCAGCTCCTCTCTTTGTGTTAAAACAGAGGTAGGGATGCTTAAACTGACAAAAGTATATTTAGTGGCTCTCAGTGCTGAGGAGGCAACACGGTGACCTCACTCCTCTCCTGCCCCCACATGCAAACAAAGGCTGGCTTCACTCCATTTGTGACATTGCACCAGCTCCATGGAGGCTCAGGTGGGCTGAGGGCACCAAGCTAATACCACAGTTTTTATTCCTCGCTGTCAAAACTCTCCTTCTTTAAAGGTCGCCCCTGCCTCCTTGGATCAGGCAATAACCCATCACAGCTAAACATGACACAGCCCATGGGCCAAAGCCCTTGCCCCACAGGGATGGGAGGAAAAACCTGCTGCCTTAGAGCTTGGTTGAGGTTGCTACTTGTGCTGCCACCTACATCTGTGCTATCATCTTGCCAACAGAATATGTTTAAAGATCACATTTCAGACTTAGTGGTCACTAGAGGAGCATGGAGGAGGCAGTAAGACCCCCATCAGGCTTTTTTGTCCCTTAAAGGAGAAAGACAGTGGTGCTAGGAAGGCTGGCAAGAGGGAAATTGGAGAAAGAAAATTATTTTTACTGAGTAAACCCAGGCTTTGAGAGCTGAATGGCTCTCCAGCACACACACTGGAGGCATCCTATAAAAAGGCATCCTCTCTGACCTGAAGCAAATGCAGTGAGTGGCAATCCCTTCTGGAAGAAAGCTATGTGTCTGACAGAGCACTCTCATCCTTCTCCTCTTCAGGGAGTCTGTGTCCCCCACACTACTCTGGGAGCTTGAGTACCTCTTATTTAGCAGCCTATGGAGTAAAAAGAGAAGTAAACGACATCTGTCTCAGAAATCTTTCATTTAGGCTCTTAGCTGAGATAAAAAATCAACCAGTGAACATGTGCTGCCTTTGCTCCCTAGGAAACCCATTCTGTATTTCTGCAGTTGAGCACAGCTTGCACTGGCCAGACCTGCAAGCACAGGGAGCATGTAGTGCAGAACAGGGAAATCATTATTGCCCACCATGCCATAGAACACTGCTGGAACTGCTGCCAGCTCAGTCCCACAGGGACAAGATCAAATCCCTTCCTGGTGAACTAAGGTTCACATTGTCTTGGAGAGCTTTTTCTGTGGTGGTGGGGTCGGAACTAGAAGACCTTTAAGGCCCTTTCCAGCCCAAACCATTCTATGATTCCATGAAGCAACTCTTGGTGAAAGCAGAGCTAGCAGAGGCATGTTTCCCTGTCTCCTGGGAAGCGTGCAGGCACAGCCCTGGATGTGCTGGACCATGGAGGAAGCTCAGCTCTCCCTCATCTGCCCAGCTTGCTTTGCAGTTGCCACAGAGCTCAAGTGAGGTGGGGGCTTTTTGAATGCAATGCCGTGTTACTGGGAGATTGAGATTTGCTTCAGCCAAACCAACCAAATTAAAGCAGGTACCTGCAGGTGGTTTCAGAGGGGAGCCAGCAGCAAAGCTCCTGGCCCCCTTTTGTCAGAAAGAGTGAAGCTTCAGCTATCAAGATATCATAGCTCACCCTTTCCTCAGTCTGGCATTAGTCCATCCATCACTGTTCTCTCTCAGACTTCAATCTCTCCTCAAGACCAACTGCTGATGTGACACCTCCTAAAATAAAAAGATAGAGAGAGACAGTAGCAATTTGCTTGCAGGGCAGGTGGAGATCTCAGGCCTGAGAGAACCAGCCTATTTTATGTGTTTTCACAGCTCTCCACAGAGTCCTGGCTGAGGAACACCTGAGAACTGCAGTGGGTCCACTGGAAACACCAGTTTCCACCACAGGCAGACTCCATTCACCTCCCCACCTCATGCACTTCTAGTCTGGAAGGAAAATAGGCCAGAAAGTGACCTTTTCCACTGAAGGGGTAAAAACTGAATTTGAAAGCCACAAGTGTTTTCTGTATCATATTTGTTGTGCAAGTTATAGGCAGAAGCAGGCTATGAGTATAAAAGGCGCTGGAGAGAAATAATGTCTCTCAGCACCAGTCTGAGCAACCCCTGCTTTTCCAGAAAAAAAGGGAAGTTGGACCAAGAAAAGAAGATAGTACATGGATATTTCATACTTGGCAAGAACTAGGCATAGACTGGTAAGCCCAAATGAATTTGGGAACACGCCTTAGAAGCGAAGCAGAATTCATTTGAAAGGATGGGATTTGGAGCTGCTCTCTTGGTTGTTTTCCATAAATGTTCATGAGACTAAATTTTGATTCACCAGTGTGTTCCCAGAAAATGAGAGCTTGGCAGATACTCAGACAAATACTCTCTGGCTTCAGTATTTGCATTCAAAGCACTTGGGCTGCCACCTCCAAAGCTTTTGGTGGCTTGGGAAATATCCAGCAAAAGAGCCCAACCCTACCATATAATCTGTGTGAGTAAACACAAGTGCAAAGAGTGTTTTCTAAATAACAGCTATTGGATGTGATGACAGTGGTGAAAGCAGCCAAATAATCAGGCTAGACATCTCTTGGTTTAAAATTCATTTGCAAAAATCATTAACACAATCATTGCAAAATAAGCAGAAGTATAATCACTCAGGGATAATTTGCAGAGGAATAGGGCTGTACTCACTGAAAAGAGCTGTTATGATATAAGGCTGCCTGGCTCTGGTGACTAAGCCCACAAAGTCCACCACCTCCAAAGGGAAGCAAAGCTGGCCAGCAGAGCAGAGCTTTGCTTTTTTGAGCCCAGTCTAAGGCATGGCCTCCTCCTCAGCAACCTCAGCAATCCTGCCAACCTGCAGTGGGGGCCAAGCTGGCTGGCCTCCTCCCTCCCTGAGCAGGCTCAGAGCTCAGGTCTGGTCTGACTCCTACCCAAGCCATCCAATCCTAAAGGATGGCCAGTAGGGAATAGACAGGGAAAAGGTGTGAGACCAGGGTAGGTCAGGCAGGATAATTCCTGTGCTCAATCCTCCCAGCTTCCACTCCCAGGTACTTTATGTGACTCCCTACCCGTGGGCTGTTGAAGACTCTCCTTGTGGTGTCCAGAGTTTCTTTGTCACCAGTGGCTGGACTCTTAATATCTGGTCATCCTCAATGACCCCTTCTCCCCAGGAAAACTGTCAGAATCTCTGCTACTCCTCTTCTTGGGCATTCCTGGTCAAGCTGGGATGAGCTAGTCCTATGGTGTAGGGAAAGGTCTTGCCCCACACATTTATAGCTCTCCACAGGCTGCCAGCCATGTTTCCAGGGCACACAGCTTCTTTGAAATATTATTCATCTGGAAACCTGTCCAATACTTTTCACAGAGAGTACTTTTATTTACAATTACCTTCAGCCACTGGTATTAAATCTGCATTTATGCCACTTGTCCCTGCAGCTGCGAGGAGCCCTTAGGAACAATTTCATCTGTAGATTACTTGCTTCAAAGTCTGGGCATTTTTAAATCTCTCCTGCTGTCAACTGCACAAACAAAACAGAACATGGTGAAGGAATAAAAATGTAAAAGAAATATGGCAAGAACAAAACTGAAAATAAATACAAGAAAAGAAAACGAATTTTCACCACTGGAGGAGATTAAAAGTGACCTGTCAATGAAAAATAGATTGGGTTGGAGCACTTTAGTTCAGTGTGTGCCTATTCATTTTCTTTCCCCTGGAATACTCTGGAGACAGGGAGAACTAGTGAGATAATGTCACTGGATGTTCTGGCAGTAAGATTTTGTCAGGTGTGAAACAGCCAAGTTCTGTTAAGCTCAGTGTTTTTTGTGTTGTTTGTCCTGTGCACCTTACCATAACTCATGTGGTTGAGAAACACCTGGGAGAAAAACTTCCTCTGCTAAAGATTTATCAGCACTGAGCTTTCAGTCAGCAAGTAAGACCTGAAGGACCAAGAGTTCCCAAGCACAAAATGAAGATGATCAATCTGACAAGTCTTGAGATGTCTTATGGGAGGAGAGGGATATTAGGTAGAAGAGAAAGAAAAGGCCACTAAAATAAAACCCATGCATTTAAAGATGTGTCTATGGCATTTTCTATACTCTTTCTTTCGATGAAAAGCCTCCACCTCCAGTTTGTGTTGGTAAAGTATTTCTAGGTGTGCAATAATTTTTTCCATTTGATTGAAATAAATAAGGATGTACATGGAAGATTCTGAGAGAAGAGAAGTGCACTGCTACACACATTATCATGTCTGTGGCTTTTGTCAACAGCTAAAGCACAGTGAAAGCTCAGCCCTCTGCTCACGTCCCCCTCCCCAGGCACAGCATAGCTGCTGTTGGTGCTTGAGGATGGCCCCTTCCTGTAGGCCACTCTTCTGGTGGGGCTGACACCTGCAGCATCTCACTGTGACACAGATTCAGTTTCCTGGTGGGCAAAGCCAGACCTGAGTTGCCCTTCCAAAGCATGAGGTTTAATTACCAGTACCCACCTCCCAGCAGCAGCCAGCAAGCCGCCAAGCTGATTGCTGGTTAGTCTCTAAGCACTGGTGAGAGTAAGGGACCTGCCTTCAGCTTTCTCCAGACGTGCTCCAAGGGCTGGAGTCCCCATGCGAGTAAGGGACCTGCCTTCAGCTTTCTCCAGACGTGCTCCAAGGGCTGGAGTCCCCAGAGTGCCAGCATGCCCGAGGTCCAGGTGACACAGGGACATGGAGGTTCCCGGGTGGCCCCAGAGGTCACATACCACTGATGGCCCTGGTGCAGTTTGGGAGCAGATTTTAAGCATGGCAGAGTCTCCCCTCACCCCCTTCTTCCCAGCTATCCTCCCTGACAAAGCGGTGTTTGAGTGACAGCAGGTGTCCTATGTCCCTATGATATGCCCAGCACAGCAACAAGGAGCACAAGGCCCTGGGAACCAGAAAGTGAGGGCTACCATGGACACCAGCCATGGGATTTCTGCAGGGAAGATTCCTGGCAGGACCTGAGTAATAACAGTAGCTACTTGCAGGGTGTTCTCTTAGTCTTGTCTACCCAGCCAGTGTTGCCCACCTAAATTAAAACAAATTAGGCTAAATTAAACCAGAGCAGCCCACTTTGAAGCATGATTATTCCAGGTTTAAGACCATTTGGATAATAAGTGGACATAGTCACATTGATGAAAGTGTGCCTGTGCCTGCAGGCTGTTTTGATAAATGTAGTTAAAAAAAACCTGATCATCTTTTTGTCAGTGAAACTGCAAGGGACTCACAAGGGACTGGAAAGATTTAGCTCTATTGCTTCTAATCCATCAAAACCAGTGTAAGCAGTAACACTGCATCCAACTTGGCTCAAACTTGATCCTGACGGACTTAATACAAATTAAAATTGGTATGAATGGAACATAAATAGAAGTGTCCTCACATACTTTGGAAGATTTAACTGAAATCACATACTCTGAGAAACCAACCTAATTTTAAAGTAAATGTGTCTACTAAATGTGTCTAGTTACATCATTGGTGTAGCTCTTACAATTTTTTTTCCCTCTTTATTAAGAGGCTTACGCTAATAAAAGCTCTGAGGTAGATGCTTTAAATCAGCATAAGCAAAGTTATACTGATGGAGCTTATGCCACTTCCCAAACCTTATGGCAATGCCTTCCTACAGGGAGAAGCCTTATTGCACAGCTGTGTTTGACCTCAAAAGCACAGGAGTGTGGGAAAAATGTGACAGATGCAGAGGAAAAAGAGGACAGATTTGGGTATGAGATGCAAATGAGGGCTACTGACAGAGGCAGTATAACCACTGTCCAACACAGGTGCTCCATCATGATAAGTACACAGGCCTTGGGGATAAGGAAGAGCAAAGGCCTGGCTCCTCTGTGCAGTGCCACACAGGGACAACCTCATTTATTACTGCATCAGAAGGGACAGAGCCTCCACTGTGAGAGGAAATATCTCCAGCCTGCAGCCTTGCTGCTGCTTGGCCGTGTGATGCACACAACCAGAAGCAGCCCCTGTCTGCAGCAATTGAGTTTCACCCCCCGCACCACCCTCCAGGGAAATTGCATTTATTGATAGGATTGGATGATGGGAAATTGCTTTGCCATCGCTCAATGTGTCCTACGTCAGCCTGCCCAAGGGACTCTGGCCAGAACAACCAGAAGGTGCTGCTGACACCTCTGCCCACAGTCACTAAAACACCCTTCCCTTCCTTCCAGAGAGGGAAAAATTTTGCCAAGATTAAAAATTACCTGCTTATAGTATAAGCAGGTAATATAGTATAATTTTGCCAAGATTAAAAATTATCTGCTTTGCCAAGATTAAAAATTACTTCTACTTATAGTATAAGGCCAGAGCCTCACAAACTCAAAATTCTGACAGCAACACATTTACCCACCAGCCCCTGTCACAATGTCACTGTAGTGATATCATTAAGGCAAAACCTACCAAAGCACAATTCTCCTCCAGATGCCCTAAAGCACACACACACACACCCCCACATGGTGACACTGATTTAAGATGTTCTGAACCTCCAATTTTCCAAAAGGCATCAGCCCCCTTTCACCTTTTTGCTCTTCACATGAAGCCTCACAGGTGGCCCAAGGCCAAACAGCCAAGGTTTTGCTGCTGCCTCCCTTGACCACAGAAACAGGAAAGTGACACAGCTCAAAAACTCCCAAATGCAAGGGAAATGGCACCCCCTGTCTTGTACTGCAAAAGAGGCTGGAGTGGTTGCCATATTAAAAAAAAAAAAAAAAAAGTAGGCACCAAGTAGCTTTTTGAAATCTGATTATGGCAGGTAATTCATAAAAAGAAAAAAAATGAATTCCTATTATTTTCTCAGCCTAAAAAATGAATATGTATGAAACGAATGTAATATCTCGACTGTAAAATGAATATGCTCTGAAAGTGTTCAAATATCCTCCACCCAGAGGTTCTGAAAAAATCAACTGTGCCTGAGCACACTGCTTTCTTATGTGGAGACACACTCCCATGCTTGAGCTTCTGGACAAGGAGGTTTATGGGACGGGAGAACTGGAGGCTGCTCCTGAGCCTCCATTTTACTTGGCTGGTAATTTATGCTTTAGCTAAGGTGTAAAGCAGGTGTAAAGCAGGTGTAAAGCTGAGCCCTACAAAAGCATTTTCGGGATGGGAGAGCCCAGAGTTGTTGATGAGAGACAGACACACGAGAGACAGGATCACCTGGAGCATGAAGAGACAGCCCTGCCATCTCCCTGTTCCTTGACTGATGTATGCATCACACCAGTGCCAAGGGGAGCCACAGCCACCTAGCCTGTCTGGGGAATTAATACCTCATCCAAAAGCACTGCACAAAAAACTAGCACTGCTGGGCATGATTCCCCCACTGTTCTGAGCCCCAGCACCAGCCAGTTCCCGTTGCCAGGCTGCCTCCCACTATCCCAGCTAATCCAGGGTTTCTGATTTACACTGCTGTGCCCTGCCACTGATGGGATTTCTCTTCAGCAGCTCCTGAACCCACATGCATGCTGCTTGGAGCATTCCAGCATAAAGATCTCTGCTTCTGGAGAGCTGGATGAAGAAATCCCAGTTCCAGCTCTCAGGACACCCTCACTTCAAAGCTAGAAGGTGGGGAGGAAGCTCATGTTACAGTGATGGCCCTTCTCCAGAAAATGTGAAAGTGACAGGTTGCTTTTATGCTTGAGGGAGGGTTTATTTCTCCATGAGAAAAAGAACCCTATTTCATGTCCCGTTGAAATACAAGGTCCAGAAAGGCACCAGATGGTCTGTAATCTCCCATCCTTCTCCAGAGACCACTATCTACACCGTGGTATAACAAAAGCTGCACACTCAATAAAGCATGTTTTGGAAAAGTGGCCACTGGCAAATAATGATTGAGCATAAGCATGCCTCTGGTCCAAACCAGCCATCCTAGTCCACAGCTCCCATCCTGGCCGTAACCCAGGCTGGCAGGAAACTATTCTACAGCCTGTAAAAAAACCAAAGCAAAACAGGAGAAAAAAAATATCAAAAAGCCATTTAACAGAATGGTCTTGGCATGTCACCAAAACCAAGACAGGATGGAATTGCCCACAACAGGCTTTGCACAGACATTGAAAGCATTTCTCCCTAGGAATCCCTTTTCCTTCCACATAGCTTTCCAAGCTCAGACTTGACAAACCAGAACAGACTGCTCTGAAAATTCATGTCCTCCTTTGCAGTTGTGGGTCAGGGATTCAAACCGGAGCCAGGATCATGGTCCACAAGCAGTTGAGGGGGCAAGGGCTTATTTAAAAAACAATACAAAGCAAAATAACCTCTGCACTGTCCATCCATGCACTGTTAGATGCATTTCTTCTCTTCCCTTGGCAAGTTCAGGAGTAAAGTTCTTCACTTTAATACTTCAAGCTTATTCCTGCAACCCTGAACAGGGAATGGATAGCAACACATGCACATCTCCTCAGCCTCTCGAGTCTTAAATTTTAATCTTTAATTTTTGAAATGAGTTATTATTTTATCTTCTCCTTTGATGAACATTATTCCCCTCTTACCCCATTCAAACACAATTTAGCTAATTAGTAAGAGGTCACCATATGTAAGCACATGCAACCTGATAAAGCAAAGGACTGCAAGAAGACCTGATGTGTTCTATATGCCCTCATGGCTGCTGACTGTCTCTTTCCCAGCCCTCATTTACTGTGCAACTAAGTCACTTGGCTCATGTCTCTTATTTCTACTTGTGCAAGGCCCACCTCTCCTCAAGATGGGGAAAGCACCTGAGCAAACCCCTCTTGCCACACACCAGGGAAGCAAAATCTCAGGGAAGTCCCCAGGTTCCAGCACAAACCACACAGCCACTGCAGAATACCCATAACTCACACAACAAAAACACAGCCTAAAATCTGAGAAACCCCTGTTCTTCTAAGAGATTTATTTTCCTCCAGTTCAGTCTCTACCACTCTTTTTCATCTTCTGACTTCTGGCAAACTGCAATAACTGCACAGGGGAAATCAAGAGCTTTGCTCAGGATGGAGCTGGGGTTCCAGTCCTTGGTAGTTAAGCCCTGCACTAGGGCTGTGGTGGGCATGGCTTCTCTCCAGCCCAAAAGCTAAGATGAGGGCTGGAGGGGGGGCATGGCTGCACTTCCAGCTCATTGGAAGCTACAGCAGGTCATTGTCCTTTGCTTGTGCTACCATGATCACCTGGGACAGAAGAACGTTTGAGAGCCAAGAAGAATTCCCACTGCAATTCTCCTTCCCCCAAAAAATATCTTCACAAAACTTGATGATATCCTGATGATATTTGATAGTTTTATCTTTCTTTCATCAAATTTTGTCCATTACAAGTTTCAATGACCATTTTCTTCTTTTTTTTGCCATTTGTAACTGTCAAAGGAAGAAGGGAGGGAAAGCTGAAGTGGGGGGGAACAGGAATAACAGGATGGAGAAGGATAATACAAGACCTTTTGCCTGGATTTCTTTTTTAACAAATTCTGTTCCTGTCTTTCCTCCTGGAGAGAGGGGTGAAAATGGCCTTTTTATGAAGAAAAAAACCACAAAAAACCAAAACCAGAACAACAAACAACTGGAAACCCAGAAGTGGTAGTTAGGTGTTTACAGGTGTATGTCCTTTCTTCTGTATACAGTGTTTTAATTCCAGCTGGGAGGAGTAGCACAGTATGAAAACTTTGTACTTTCTCTTGAACTTCAGCTTCAAATGCATCATGTCTTGGCATGTTATCAACAATTTCAGGGGGGAAAAAAGCCGTCTCCCTCCTCTCCATACCAATCCTTCAGTAGTGTATTCCTGGCGGTGAGCAGGACAGGAGCAGTTTCCCATCAGACTCAGAGCTCTCCAGAGGTGCCCAGTTCCAGAGGTTGATGGAGACCTGTCAGATCTGTTACATGCATGCAGCAATGCCTGAGACATTTGTAGAAATGTAACAAACCACTACTCAGTCTCTAACTGTGCTGGGGGTCACACAGCAAAAGACAGGCACTGATGGCATTTCCCCCTGTTCCCCCAGGTGGGTGTATGTGGGTATTTCAGTTTTTAAAGGAAAGGGAATTAAATGACACTGAGTCACTGAGCTTTGACTTAAAATTCCTGGGCTTGACTTTGTCAATTCCATCCAAAGAAAGTGGATTAATTTCCTGATCCTGGGAATTTTATGATTGCTTTCAATGGGCACACCAATACCCCCTCCAGCTTTATTAAAATAAGTTGCTTCCTGGCAGAGGTGGGATGTTATTGTTGGATTATACATAAGCAAGAGGAATAAGTTCATGCAGTCAATAACACAGCACCACATTTGTGTTCCAAACTGAAGAGTTACTTGTTTCTATCTAGGATTTTTGCAGCATTATTCAACTGCCTCAGAAAAAGAAGTGAACAGATCTCCATGACTTCTCTGACAGCATGACACTACCTCACATCATAAAAGCATGGCAGCAGGAGCAAAGGGGCTAAATGTCCTACCAAGGATTGTACAGGAATCAAGATTGGGGGGAGCTGCTTCCCCCACCAAATTATGAGCAACATTGGTGGGAGGGAGAGGAAAAATCACCAAACTGCTTATCATGAGGCCTGAATTCAAGCCTCTGAGTGCTAAGCTCTTCCCACAGCTATTTGCAGCATGACATTCAACTCTTTAAAAAATAAAAACACAATAAATGGTGCCTTATGTGGTGCTGCAGTCCTTTGCAGGGAATGTGAATGAGGTTTGCCAGCCTTCTCCATCTTCCACAGTAAAACATCTTAAATGATAATGTGCCAGAGAGGTACAAATTCTGATACTTGACTTTCAGTGTTCATTTCACCAGCAGTTTGTAGTTTTTAGTTTTTAAAGGAAAGGAAATTAAATGGGGAAAAGATTGCCCTATGCTAATTCTCCAGTTAAGCTCAGAGGAAACTGCAGCAGATAAGGTTCCCATAGCAATTGGAATAGGTACTGAGCTGCACAGATGAGGCCTGATTTCTGCGCTCACTTTTGGTGCCGGTTGTTTATCTCCATACAGCACAGGGAAAAGCAATTACTTGGAACAAGGAACAAGGGAAAGGAGCCTGTGGCATCTGTGATTCATTCTGATGGCCATTCTCTGGCGTGGTTGGATGTGCCAATATTGCAGCACAGCCATGCACCAGTGCATGTACCCTTGTCCACAGCAAAGCTCCTGGGTGCGTCCTGCCACTGGCTTTTCTGGTGGGTTTAACTGTGAATTTTTGATAGGCATGAAGCAGGGATCTTTACAGCCCTAGCCTCCACAGGACAGAGTCACCTGGCACTGCACCAAACCCAGCAGCAGAGCACATCTCCTCCCACCCATTGCCTCGCATTTTTGACTACCCTGGCAACAACCAACCTTTAATTTGACACAATCTGCTTCCAATGAACCCATATTACCTATTAATTTTGCTTTATCTTGCCTGAGCTGATGATTATTGCACCCGATTATGTCTTCCTTATCCCCTGAGCAGTCATCCACAGCAAAGCCAAGGAAGTGCAATAATTCTCCCACCCTCTTCTCAAAGCTACTCTGCAGCACAGGATCAGGCCCATCAACTCCTTCTGTAATTCCTCTACAAAATGCCCCAGCAGTGCAGTTAAATTTGTGAGCATGCAGTTCTCAGGGTCTCATTTTCCCAGCTGTGCTGCAGCTCTTTTTCTTACCAGCTGCTCTGGGACTTTTCCTGCGCTCCATGAATTTTCTGAAAGAATTGTCAAATGTTCATCAGTTTCACTCTTGGATGCATTTTCACTGGGCCGTGTAGTTTTGACCAAGGGCAAGCCCCCTTAGATAGTCATTCCTCACCCCCTTTTCCAGACTGAGACTGCCTTGACGTCCATCATCAACAACTACAATTGCATTGAGCACCCCGTCACTCCTTTCCCTTCCAGCTACAGCTGAAGCTGCAACTACTGACAGTGCAGCCTCCTTTTGTCATTGGCTATGATACATTCCTGGCTCTCTCTCCCTTGTACAGAGGTGACCTAGTAATGCACCTTCCTTTGTCATCCTCCAGCTTCTTATGTACTTCTGAACCAACGTACTTATTTCCCGTGCTAGCACCCCATCATTTCCTGCTTTTGCATCCCTAACTTGGCTCCTTCACACCTTTAATCTCTGCTCTCTCTCACCACCCTCACCACTGTGGTTTCTTTTCCTCCTCCCAACATGAATGCACTTTTTTTTCCTTTTTTTTTCTCCTTTTTTTCTTTTTTTACTACAATGTTGTTTTTCTCTTCCCAACCAGTGTCAGTAATGAAGGGCACTTCTGACAAAAGCGTGCTGCAGTCTCCACAGCTGCTGGCAGGAAGAATTGTCCCCAGGGTGTAAAAGAAACGCTGTTGTGAGTGGGTGCAACCAGCTGGCTGGATGGAGAGGAATTGTCCCAGATGCTTCCATCACAGACATGAAGAAGAGAAGGGAAAAGAAACCACTTTGGGAAGGAGAGAGCAAATCAGTCTGTGTTGTGGAGGAAACATCCCAGGTGCCTTAGAAGTGGGTTTCTCTCTCTGTGATGCTGAGCAGCTCCTGGGTTGGAGGAGACCATCCCTCACGCCCCAGATTGGACAGCCTTGCCATGTGCTTCTTCTTTGGCTGCGGTAGATCCTCTGCTGGGGAAATCAGCTGCATCAGTCGCTGCAGAGAGGAAGTTGCTGTTAATTAAGCTGATGAGCAAACTGACAGCCAATAGTGATCCACAACCACTGCTGGGGGCAAAGGCACCTAGACAGCACCAGCTCCCTCTTCTTCTCCTGCTGAACGGCCGTGAAACAGAGGAGGAGAGCAGGTTCACTTCAGCTGCTCTCAGTGACAATTATTCTGTCTCTGGGCTCAAATCTGGGCTGGGGACTGATAATCTGATGTACAGCACTTCTCACAGACCTGCTACTGTGAGGGAGGATGCCAGCAATTAGCACCACAGACATTTCCTGTGGCAATGGAAAAAACACCATAAAACCTTTATTTTTCCTATACCAAGTAGCTTTCCATTGATTTTCATGGGAGCTGTGAAGACTTTCAAATGGGCTGATCATCAGATGCTGGGAATCTCCTGCTATGATCCAAAACAGAGTGGTAGGCAATACCTACCTCAGTGGCATTTCCTAGGTAAAGCAGTCCCTCTGCAGACTGGTTTCTGCCCCAAACCATTCTCAGCTCCCCTCTTCCAGTCAGCCAGACTGTGATGGTGAAGGCAGGGGTTGTGAGGCAGCTGCCTGCCCTTAGCTCCCTCTGTCCTGTGCTATGCAGGGTGCTACAGGCTATTCCACACACATGTATGCAGTGTTGGGACAACTTAGAGTTTATTCTTAAAAAACAAAAATATCTTTGAGCTCTTCAGCAGAAAGTGCTGACTCACAGGGACTCTGCAGTGAATTTCTGGCCTTTTTCATCCCATTTTTTAAGTCTCTCTGGTGCCACATGACTTCCTGGGCTCCTGGTTTCCTCTCCCTTTCCATCCTGCAGCTGATGTCCTGCAGCTACCTGCCAGCTAAGCCCTTCAGCCTATCATTTCCCAGCTGAAACCTGACTTTCACTGTTTCTAACTTTTTCCATCACAAGCTGTTCAGGACAGTGCATGCTCACTCCCATGAAGAGTGCATCACAAGCAGAGCAGGGAATTCATCCATGACTCGTTGGATTAATTTTAGTGCTCCTGCTCCTTGTGAAGTGCCTGCCAGAATCACAGATTTTGTCAATTTCTTCAAAACTATTCTGGGGTGTGACTAGAAAAAGAGAACAGGTATATTTTGAGAAATTTTGTTTTAAAAACAGGTGCAACTACCCTAGAAGGTATTTCATGGCTGGCTTTGATTCTGCCCTGAATCAACCCAGGTTTAGCAGCCAATTCCTTCCCCTACACCTAAACCACATCCTTGGAAATTTCTTCATGCTAATGTAGCTGAGGAGTCCCTGGAAATTTCAATTAATATCATGTAAACCAGGACAAACAGAAAACCCCTCAATCTGAAATGGGCCAATCCTCAGGTGTGCTCTGCAATGAGCATTAACACTATTCCCAGCAGCATTTCAGTCCAAGGGCTTGAAGCAGTTTACCCCTGGTGAGAGATATTGCTTGTTTAACATGCAGGACATGTGGGCAATTACTTCTCTGGCAGCTCCAAGCCCTCATTTAGACATCAAAAGCTTCTGAGCTGTGGGGAGTCAGACATATCAGCCATGAATTCACCTCCCCTGAGACAACGGAACAAATAAAGACTTCCTGTACCCAGCTCATCCCTGGATGTGTTTGCAATGCAGGGTCCTCCTCTCCACGAGCCCACAATGTGGCTGTCATACCTATATCACAGCCACAGGGATGCTCCTGTTTGCCTGCTCCCTCTGCCCACCCCACCCTCCAGTCAGGATGGGGAAGGACCTGCAGAGAAATTGTGTAGAAATTTGGATGTACTGTACATCACTCAGATCTTTCTTCACAGGTCAGGTGAAGTGCCATGTCCATTATTCCATCTCCCTAGAAAGAGTTCTTCCTAGGACAAGGACAAAGATGTCTACAGTGAAAAAGGACAGGCTCAGACATGGCACAGGGTAGGCCTTTACAGCCCTGTGAGCAGGTCCTCTTTAATAACTACGGGTAATTTCTTTTTTAAAAAGAACATGGTCCTGACCTAGGACTACAAGGGACAAGAAGTAAAGGCAAAACTGACCTTGGTTTTGCACTTGGTTTGCATTGGTATCTACTGCATATATGCTACATATATGTCTATATATTGTATGATCATTGTGCATGATGGTGCAACACCACATGGAAGAACCAACATTTGATGACCAGCCTGGGAGCTGTGCTGAGACCCTCCAAGCTCTTCAAATTGCCAACAAGAGCTACAGAGCATTCTGAGGAAGGGTGACTCTCACCAGCCCTTGCCTTCTCAGAGGAGAAATGTGCCGTGTACCTCCTCCCTGGGGCCCATCCTGAACCATCTGGGGGAGCAACAGCAACATGCCCAGTGACCACAATCCCAGTACCTGTTTCAGGGGTCCTTTGGTTTTCAGAAGGATGAAGATGGCATAGAGAGGAATACAGAGCATGGAGGACAGTGCCATCAGCCAGCCTAGCACGTAGCCCCAGGGTGGGTACTCGTAGGAATTGTTGTATTTCAAGGGTGCGTACTTGATCAGGGAAAATAGGAAGACACCCTGGGGAGCAGAAAACGCAAACATAAGGAAAGCCAAGGGGCAGCCAAGGCCACCCTGCAAGGTCTGGCTGCTCTGCAAGGGTGGCAATGGGTGTTCTGTCCTGCATGAGCCAGCAGGGACCTTGCTGGCTGCAGTGAGCAGAGCCTGGTGCGTGCTGGCTGCACAAAGAGTTCAGGGCCAGGCATCTCGGTGGTGTAAAGCCCTCAGGCTTCTGAAGAGTCATAAGCAAAGTTGGCAGCAGCTTTGAGGGTCCAGCAAGATTGAGACAGCAATTTATTCATACCAAAAACAAGAATTGTTGTTCTGCCTGGCAGAAACACTCTGGAGGAGCCACACAGGCACAGATTCAGCCCTCCTGGGGCTCTCTAGCTACAAAGCTCTCTGACAATTTGGGCTGGTTTGAAAATTTCACAGATCTTCAAGTCCTGCTAAAGCTTGGGGACAAAGGACTAGGAATCTTTTGTAAGTTGTAGCTATAGATCTCATCTGTGTTCCCACTGAGGTCAAAGAAAAAAACTCTCAACATCAGATACAAACCCAGAATTTGGCTGAGAAAGCACGTAAAAGTCAGTGGAGCAAGACTGGACATAAATTCAAAACAGGCACGAACTTGCCTGAATTTGAGTGCATTTTATTTAAACACAGTCACGGAAGTTTTGGAAGAGATTTAATAACACAGAAAGCAAAGGTCTATAGAAAAATACTTCTGAACTATGGCGGTCCCAGGAACACAGACTGAAGCAAATATTTCAGAACACGGTAATTTTCACTGGTCTTCTATTCTATTCATAGGCAATTTGACCAAACCTCTCCAGGCTTTGAGGACACATTTCCTTTTGCCTTCACAATAAACAATTGGATTTTCAGGCTCAATTAATTTTCCAGGCAAAACATAAGGCTTTACAAAGGAAATAAATAGCTACCTCAGCTACGGACAAGCTTCTGCTGCTCCATACAGTTTGAAAAATTTACAGCAGCACCTTGGAGATAAATCAGCCTTTTCCACTGAGAATTTGGGGACCCAGAGTGATATGTCATGATGTCATAATTGCACTTACCAAGCACAGACCAGGCGTGAACACCAGCCAGCATATCTTGATCAAGGGCCACGGCCGGTAACCAATCATGTCCTCAATGTTGTCATAGAAACGGTTGGCACCTTGGCCACCAACCAGCACAGAGACAAAGTCACAAGTCAGATGGGTTTTGTTTTCTTCAACCACTACTCACATCAGATCCCAAACTTTCTTTATCCTTGGTGTTTACTTCTGGTGAAAACATAGCTATCTTAATAACAGAGCAGCAAGGGATGGGGTTTTCTGGCATTGAAAAGGCCCATCTGTGGCTAAATAGAGATAGAGGGGTTGAATTTCACTCATAAGTGTCAGAAAGATTGACACTGAAGAAAAGCATAGTCCCTCAGACAGTAGCAGCTGTGAGAGGATGCAGCCATGCACTGGTAAAGACTGCATAGGAAAAAGAGGTGCCTGGTTTACAGAGCAGCAAGGGAAAGCTCTTGCAGGTTAAGCATATGGGATTGTGTGAGTGCAGAGTGCTAAAAGGAACAGAGTTAGGGGAACACCTAACAAAACCTTCTCTTTGTAAATAAACATGCTGGTATACCAGGGAAGTCATGTCAAGAATCACCACTGAGTTGGGCGGGACCCCTGTCATCTCAAGAGCCTGTCTTCCACAGAATATTTTATTACTGACATAAACTCAGAAAACCTGGCAATTAAAACTCTTCTGAAAACCAAACCTTCCATTTGCAAGTGCTGCTGTACAGCCCAGTGAGAGCTGTCTGGTGGGGTCTGATCTCTTTCTTCTCTTCTCATTAGTTCACTTGCTGGATAGTTTTGTTCACAGTGTGTGGGACCCACCTAAATCTCATGGTGCCCTGGAATGGGATACACTTCAGAAAAGCACCTAGAAGTTCTGCCACCAGCCAGACTCTAACCACTGACTCTACCCAACCCAAAGAGCAAACTTATGCAATGGCGTAGAGGAGACAACAAAATGCAGATGGATTTCAGCAGACCTTGCAATAAACTCTGGGATGTCTTCAAGTTTCAGGAGCCTAATGTTGGCCAGAAAGAGAGGTAAAATGAAGAAAAATCAAAAAGTAATTTATAACGTGCCCTAGCACCTTTCTAACCAAAACTGAACAGATATACCAGACTGCCTCAGGCAAAATAAGACAACAATGGTAGACAAAAAAAAAGTGAGCTAGTCTGTCCAGAAAAATGGTCACCGGTTAAGCACCTCTGGGATGAAATAATACTGTCTTTGCTTTATTAAAGCTCTGTCTTGGTGCTTAAAGGATTCTGCTTTTGGGGATGTTCATCCATCTGTGAACTCATGGTCAGGCCACAGTTCCCAGCTGCAAATGTGATAAGAATTTGCTTCTTTATATCTCAACACCAGAGTGCTGGACTAGGTAAAATATGTGCCTAGAGAACTGGCCACACTTCTGAGTGCTTGGGGTTTGGTGAGTTTTATTTTGGTTTGTGGTTTTTATATCTCAGAATTAAATTCTCATATTATGTTTCCCTTAAATATAGTAGCTCTACAAAAGCACATTATGTATGCTCTTTTTTTTGTAATTCTTTGCATTATTTTCTATATCCCATGACTAATGCTTGCAGAAAATCTCTTTTAAACTCAGCTTTTTGAAGTACTTGGGGGGAGGGGGAGGATAATAGTGTTTTGAACGCCTCTTGGTGTTGAGTTGGCAAGTTAACCAGTAGCCTCAAGCAAAGACAACAAGCTGTGGTATATCAAGGGACATGCATATATACTGTGTGGGAGCCCAGCCTATACCAGAGAACTTCCAAGCTGTAACTATCATGAGGATTCAGATAGCATTTCTGAAAATATATAAGGGATGAAAGAAGTTGGTATATAAAATTAATTGTGCCAAAAAGCCAAAATCTTCCACAGGGTGAAAAAAAGAAAAGAGAGTTATAGATCATGTGAATTGCAGTTTAGAGTATGAGCACAGCACAGTATCTTCCACAGAAACACACTGTCATGTCAGATATAAGACAGATAAATTAATTCATAATACAACTTCATGGCAAATAAAGTTTCTCTGCCAATTTGGATCTAGGATCTAGTCAAAGAGACATATCAATTAAAGAAATACAAAAATGCCAAACAAAAAGAAGAACACACACACACACATCCATCCATCCATCCTCCAACAAGAAGAAAACCCCACAACTTATGTTGTTAATTACAATGTGCCTCCACCTGTCCTTGTCCCTTTTCTCTGTAGAACAACTTCCAGGTCCTAAATTTCCATGGCCACTGTGGCAGTCAGTGGGTGATGTGATCATACACAATGGGGACTGACGTGAACATCCTCAGAGAGTATATGAACAGGAGGTTTTACATATTCTACATTTCACAGGCAGATGAAAAAGTAATCAAGCTTAAGAAGTCATCAGTTCAACTACTCAACACTGACTTTGAGCAAATTAGAAGCTGAAGGACACATACTGGAGCAATGTGCCCTTCCTTCCCAGCACATCAGAAAGATTAGATAAAGCTCTTGCAGAGAAAGCCATAAAAACCGCCCCAAAGAGATTTTTGTTGGAGTGAACAAAGATGTTTGCTTGTTTGCTTTTACCTCCAATATTCCAAGACAAGGAAGAATGGGATGCAGTCACTGGATGGTTAACCATGAATGCTGGTACCACTTCCCTTGTGCTGATCAACCCCAAATCCCTTCAAAGTGGTTGTGTGCTCCTCTGACAAATCATTTAGCCATGTAAATTCACAGGAATAAATTTCACACTAACCTAACTAGAGATTTGCTTACATCCTTATCTCTTGCCCTTACAGAGCTCTTCTCATTTTACACAGCTTATAAAAACAGCAAATGAGACCCAAATTAAAAGGGACAAAGATTTAATTTTATTTTTACCATATTCAAAAAACAGTGAGTTTCACAGTTCTGCTAGTTTGGAATCTATTAAAAAAAAAATCTCTCCCTGTCTTTTCTCCCAAAGAAAGACATTTGCATCCATCTATATGAAATTCTACCCACAACATTGCAATAGGTGATGACAGTAGCTCCACACCACTGTACCAAGCTTGTATCTGCTCCCTCTCTGTCTCAAACCTGCAGCATCAACACCTGCACCAAGCCTGTGCAAAGAGCCAGCAGTGGAGGTGTGGTGGCACCACAACTGCACATCCTGGCACCACAACTGCACATCCTCTGGGTACCAGGCACACAGAGCAAGCCCTTCATGGCCCGTAAAGAAGCACATAAGGTTGCTCATAGCTAGTGCATCTGAGAGCATTCAGCACACACAGAGAAAGCCAAACAGGCAGGATCCAGGCAGGAGGAGGCTGCCATGCCATGCTGGTAGTCACTCTGCATGTGAGCAACAGAACCAGAGAAAGATTTATCACTGCACAACACAGGTTTACCCCAGGGCCACCCACAGGTACCCTCTGGCATCAGTTTGCTTTAGCTGTGTAAAGAGTCCTAATGATTTCAGCCCTGGCTCTCCTGTAGTGATGGAGGCCCTTGCTTTCTCTTGGAACAGCTAATCATAATTTGCATGCTGTGACTGCCTGGAAAACATGCTCTGCAGCACATTTCAGTGGCACCATATTGTGAATCTCAGTATTCAAAGCCCATGCCTGCCTGCCAGGGCTGCCTGTCCCAAAGTGGAAGGACAGCAGAGAAGAGGAAGGGGGACACCACAATCCCTCCAGCACTCTCCTCTAGGGAACATGATCCTCAAGTCCAAAGCTGTGAAATCCTTCCACAGGCAGGGAGCAGTACAGAGGAAATCCTCAGGTCTCTGGGAGAGCAGCTGCCTGGCAGCAGGGGAAGCTGCCAAGTGGTGGGTGGTTGGAGTATGTGCTGGGAGAGGGGAAACTCAGAACACATATTTGTGTTAGCAGAAATGTTGTAATTCTTCACAGTGTAAGCAAGAGGCTCAGCTCTGCCAATTGCAAGTCTGGGGAAAACACCTCTTTAATCAGCACTAGCCACTTTTTTCCCCCACTGTAATGCCTCACCTTGGCCCTCTGACTACATTTTGGACCAGAATCATCCCAATGGATGCAAAACAGAACATCAAGAGGAAAAAATTATACTGTATGGAGTGGCACAAATGAACCCTTGGTGGTGAGGAAAAGAGCCATTTCTCTGTCCCCAACTACTCCATCTCCCTTTGAGGCTGCTGGGGCAGCATCACCTCTCCTGTTACTCATTGCCTGCCATTGCTCCTCTCCATGGGTCGTCAGAAAAGGCATGTGGCCTGTGTGACTGTAAAAATGGCATTAAACATCAAAGCATAATTCAGTTTAATGAATTAGCCTAGAATGGTGATCCCCATCCTGTCACGGATGGATGGGGATCTCCACATCCCTTTAAATCCCAACAGGACTGGGCAGAAGGTGACTCAAAATTAAAATCTGGCCAGGATCTGTTACTGCAAGCTGTCAGGTGAGCTTCCCTTGAAGGACATCTTTCTAAAATAAATCTTTCTTACACATCTCCTTCTCTTGCATTCTCTGGAGCCCAACACCAAGCATCTGGACTGGTTATGCTTTCAGTAAGAGAGGAGTTTATCCAAAATAGCAATTGGCTTCTGCTATACATAAAGCATTTGGAGAAACTAGTAAGCCCTTCATCAGCAACTCTACTACAGCCAAAGCAACTTCTATAAAACCATAAGCATCAAAAGGAGCACACAGGGACTGACTGCACATAAGGCAAAGGTGGCACCAAATGGAACTGGCAGATGATAGAATCAGAACAAGGAAAAGAGACTGACTCCTCACACAACACCTGAGAAAGCCATGGAACTCCTTGCTGCAGTGTTTTGTGGATGACAAATGGTTAGCCAAATCAACTGGAAAAAATAACAGAAGAGAAATAAATAGATTTCACTCCTGGCACTGGAAACTCCTGGACAACAAGATGAGTACTGCATCTGGTTCTAGGAACCCCAGAAGAAGAAAGACATGTAGCTGTGGGTCCAGAGGAGGACCACGAAAACTAAGAGAGGACTGAAGCCCCTGTCCTGTGAAGACAGACTGAGAGAGTTTGGGCTGTCCAGCCTGGAAAAAAGAAAGCTTCAAGAAGACCTTGTGGCAGCCTTTTATACATAAAAGGGGCTTGTAGTGACATGACAAGGGCTAGCAGTTGTAAATTGAAAGAAGGGAGGTTTAGAGTGGATACAAGACAGAAATTTTTGACTCTGAAGATCCTGAGACAATGGAACTGGTTGCCCAGAGAGGCTGTGAATACACTACCATTGCAAATGTTCAAGGCCAGGTTGGACAGGAGTTTGAGCAACCTGGTCAAGTGGAAAGTCGCCGAGAGGGTGGACTAGATGACCTTTATAGGCTTCTTCCAAACCAATCCATTCTATGGTTCTATTATAAGTCATGAAAACCTGGAAGAACATTCACAGAAAGTACCAGTCCTAATTTTTCTTCTATTGCATTCCTTCATGAGCATCCACGCCTGACCACTGAGACCCAACATGATGCTATGTTTGCCATCTTTCCCTGAGGTTATGATGGCAGTGCTGCTTGAAGTAGCTGGGACCAGCAGATGTGTGACCGTGGCATGTTGAGGTCTGGTCTAAGCTGTCATCTACTACAGCTGTGCACAATCCTTACAGGTATGAGGTTCATGTAGCTCCATGAAGCAAAGAGAGGGAGCAGCTGCTCTGCATCACACACAAGACACTTTGCCCAAAACCCATCAGCCTTGACACAAGCTTCAGGGAGAAGAACCAAAGCCTTTGTGGTCAGGAAGAGATCTCCCATAGGACATCAGAAGAGACTTTTCTTACTGCACAGACTAACACGCAGCTGCTTTCCTCCTGATACTTCATGAAGCTCAGTTTTATCCTGTTCCTGAGTAGTTTTGTTATAGACTTCACTGAGAGCCAAAGCAGTCCCTCCTATTTATTTTCTGAGTGCCATCACAGCCTGGGTAAATAGGAAGCAGGAATCATCACAGAAGTAACACATAGCAAGTTTGCATCCCAGAATTTTGTGTTAAATTAACTGGCAGGACTAAACTAAATGCACAATGGTAAGCAGACAGGGACAGACACCAAAGAACAGCAGTCACTCCTCTATAGCTGATTTTCTAATTCAAAGGGCAGATGGGAAAAACAGCAAGGTAGTTCAATATGAGGCACCTACAGAGAAGGAACAAACATTACTAGACTAAATGTGGAGCAATTAAGAAATGTTGCAAGGAAACAGTGAAAACTAGACAAGAAAGAACATAATTACAGCACTTCTTTGCCTCCTGAGGATCTTTCCTATCGACTCTCACTTCTCAACCCCCCATTCTTGCCTCAATAAAGAACAAGACAGGTTTTTGTCCTCCACTTACCATACACCCATCCTATGCAGACGACTTCAAAAACAGCCAGGAAGAGCAGGCATGTGCCACTGGCAGCATAGTAGTCAAAGAGCTGGAAGATGTACATGCCACCCTGTGGAAGAGGTAGAGAAAACAGAGCCATTGCAAGACTGTTCCATGTCAGGGGAAAATGAGTGAGGCAAGCAAAAGAATAGCAGCAGAAACACTCAACCTAGAGCAGGTGGGAGAAGAGCCTTCTCCTGGGGCTGCCCTCACTCTGTTCCAAAAACACAGTCAAGCCTGGTGGCAGGAGAGTTTTTCATGCTCATTTTATGATACTGCTGGGCTAGGCTGGCTTCTATGTGTATAAGAGCAGGAGCTGGTTTGTTTGGTTGTTTTAAAACAGTCAGGAAGTTCCCAGAATCATTTTTGAAATACCATGTAGCAGAACTTTGCACCCAAAAAACTGTGATCTTGAGCAAGGACATTCAAGATACCTTGTTTTACCTTCATCTAACCTTACATACAGCACAAGTTCCAAGCTCTGCAATGGCAGAGGCATGTGGCTTTCCTGCTGCTTCTGACTTTGAGCTGAGCCCTGCAGAGTTGCCGTCAGCTACCTGTACAGGCCCGTGGATGATTTTCATGTGATTTCACCTAGACAGAGCCTCTCCATGTCAAGCAGATCCTTTCAAATAATGCTGAAGGGCTCTAGACACAGTGTCACTCAGACAGGTAGGTGTTGCCTTCAGCAGATCCTTAGCCAGGATACTGCTGGAGGATCATTCATCTGTGCCTGAGGGGTTTAACAGGAATTAGCTGTCACTTCAGAGCTCATGGAGGCAGCACAGGAGTGCTAAGCCTCCCACCTAAGCTTGTGGTACACACAGAGCACAGCACCATGCAGGAAGAGGTGCAGCAGTTAGCTGCAGAGCAGTGCAAACACCGTGTGCATGGCATCACACCAGCACAGCTCTGCTCCTGCTGGTCCAGGGATCACAGGCTTCCCACGGGCTCCAGCAGGGTTATGGCACAGCCATTACCCCCAGGCTTCTCTCCTGCTGCTCTGCTTTGTGTGGAAAGCAGCCAGCAAATGACCACTGCCCTCAGAAGAGCTTGTTTTCAAACAGTTCAGCTTGTTTTAGCTCCCAGGTCTGGTATTTGCACAAAGCCATGTGTCAGGCAGCCTCTCTGGGCTGTGGGACCAGGATCTCTGGAAGGCTCAGTGATACAGTGAGCGCACCAATGTCACACAGGGTCAAAGCAGCACTGGCTGTGAGAGACACCAGCTAATGGATTAGAAATGAGAGAAAATTAACAGCATTGAAGACAAGCTTGCTGTGTCTGCCCAGACCTCCAGAACTGTGTAGCAGGGGGTTTGGTGCTCAGCTGTACGACCCTTGCTCCTTGCTCCTGTACTCCTTGCTCACCTCAGTGACCAGCAATAAGCCCACCAAGTAGCATATGACTGCAATGGCCAGGATCAGCAGCTCCCGACGCCCTTTCTTCCGAAACACTCCTGGGAACATGTCAATAATAGCTGTCACCATGCTTTCCACACAGACAAACTGCAGAAGAAAACAGGTCAGAGAAATCAGCCTCTCTCCTTCCCCAAGCACACACTTCCCCTCACTGTCCTTTTTGTCCTCCCACCCGTCAAATCCTTATTTTTTCATTTTTTTCTTTTAATCTGTCTTGCTTCCACCAAAGGCCAGCAGAAACAGAGGAAAAAGGCCTGATTATCCAGGCACAAGGGCTAGGGTATAACATAGCAGAGCCTGAGCAAAACACCTGCCTGATGGACATGCAGGACACCCTCTGCTGCCCTCGTGCCAACAGCAGAGTTTCACACTGCACTCTGCAGGGCTTTTTCCTAGTATAACAGGGATATGGGATGTAAAACATGGGCACACCATTGAGAAGAGGACACAGGGATTGCTCTGGTGGGATGCAGCTGGGAGAAAACAGCCCAATCCCCCATCCCAGGCTGTCCTGCTCTGTGCTCTGCCTCACTCTGCAGGGTGCACAGTTTTGAAGGGATGTAGCTGGGGCATCCTCACATACACACAGGGAGAAGATGCCAGCAGAGATGCCAGCCCACATAACCACTGGCCTGCCATTGGCCCTGGCTCTGAGCTCCCACAGGGTGAAAGTGCTGCATACAATGTAGAGAACCTATTTAAGGTACCAGCAAAGCACAGACCCACCTTATCCTTTCCAATGACCGTGGGGAATGCTCAGGGTGGGTACAGGCATGTTAGATGAGGAGGGAGGTTTGTTGTACCTGGCTGTCCAGTCCCAAGAAGATCAGCATGAGGAAGAAGAGGCAGGACCAGAGCTGAGACACAGGCATCATTGTTACTGCTGTTGGATATGCTATGAAAGCTAGGCCAGGACCTGCCAACAGACCACAGGATGACCATGTGTGCTCCTACTGCCACAGCTCCTTGACCACCCATGGCTGAAAGTTGTGTTGAGAAGTACTGGTCATGCAGACCACTCCACAGACACCCATAGTAATAGAGGATGTGGAGAACATCCTGGGTTTCATCTTGGAAGAGTGCCCTCCCCTTCAGGCTGTTTGTTTTCCCTTGGCTCTGAAGTCTCCCAGAAAAACTTACCTGATTCAGCCACTTCTGAAATAGGCACGCCCTGCTCTCGAGCCATGAAGCCCAGCACAGAGAAAATGGCAAAGCCAGCAACAAAGCTGGTGGCACTGTTCAGGGAGCAGAGCATGATGCAGTCCCTGCAGGAAGGAGACCAGAGAGAAATGGGGGTTTCCTGCTGCAGAAAGGATCCACTTAGGATCATGTCTGTGCTCAGCTTCCCTAGCTGGACAGCACTACCAAGAAACAGCAATGTTGTTCTTGAACCCCTCAGAAATAAGACACTCAGAGCAGAGCCAAGAGTTACAGGACATGGCACAGTGGGGGAATGGGGCATAACCACACAGCACATAAAAAAAAAAATTACAAGGGTCTAGAGAACAGGAGAAACAACAGAGAAAATGAGGAAAACAGAAAATTAGAAGAGGAAAGAGGTTGCAAAAGGAAACATAGTCAAGAAAGAGGAGTATCTGAAAGCATGAAGACACACAGGTTCAGCAGGTCTACTAAAACTAGGGCAATAGGACAATAAAAATCCTCACTGACAAGGGCAGTGTCTACACTGTCTTTATTAGATATGATCAGATGGAGGTTGGGATGTGCTATGCCACTTGTCCTGAAACTTCTGTGCTCTTGGTCCTTGTGAAAATTGGACACCACTCTGAGCTGGCTGGGCTGGGAGCCCCACACCCTTGGATCCTGCCTGGGCAGCTGCCAGAGCTGACCCACAGCATCAGCTGCCATGATGCAGGCACTGTGGACACATTTAGGACACCCAGAGGTAAGCTGCCAGCACAAGGCACCTTAGGAATTAGAGGAAGGTGTCAGCACACCACTTCATTGGTGACTGAAATATTTTGGGAGAGCCAGGAGAAAGTATTAACTGCCCAACCAAAAGTCATGGCAGCACCTATCAGAGAACAGGAGAGATGATTTTTGTCTCCCAAGCATAATTCCATTTTTACAATCTGTGCTGGAGCACCATGTGAAAGCACAGCAAAGTCCCTGCTTCTCAGGGCTCTGTAGAGGGTGTCAAAAATGGTCCTGATGGCCCTGCTGAGCTCCATGTCAGCGATGGATAAAATACATCTGTAATCCAAGGGCAAGGAGAAGGCCAGACAGACTTGATTAATCTCCTTGATAGGATCAAAAGGCCACTGGCAGTACATTACTCTGATGATAGTAAAGCACTGGAGACAGGAGGCCCCCATCATCTTTGTACCACCTCTCCTGCCTAGCAAGTGATGGCAGAGCTGGCCATGTCACCCGTGCCCACTCACTCTGTCAAAATAGAGTGTGCTGTCTACACAGTGGCTGGAGACACTCTCCATTTTCATTCCTCCTCCAGTCTCTCATTTCCACACTGACTAGTGCAGGAGAGCACTATTAAAGCCATTTTCTGGACTCCTCTCTTCCCTCAGCCATTCTCCATCCCTGTGCTGAATCCTCTGCAGCTTCTGCACTCTGAGCAGCTCGTTAGTCACAGCAGCACGACCCAAGGTCTCCCCCAGGAACAGAGTCTGCCTTTGATGCAGCTCTGTGCTATCTGAGAAAATTTCCAGAGGGAAATGAGGAGTCCAGGCTCTTCCTACCTGTAACAGTTATTGGTGTATTTGTTGTAGCTGCCCAGAGCTGTCAGGCACCCCTCACAGATGGCATAAGAGAAGAGGATTTGAGTGCCTGCATCCATCCAGACCTGGAAGAGAGAAGGTCAGTGGTTTCCAGACATGGCAACAAAATAAACAAATGGCTGTGCCCTGTCAATAATAACTCCTCCAGTCATGGAGAACAAACCCTGTGAGACAGAAAGTGGATCTACAGTGAATGGAGAATCTGGGATACCTATCTGGAAAAATTGAGCTATAGAACTGGAAACCCTTTAGGAAAAACCTCTAGAGGAGACCATATTTTCACATTCCATTTAAGGTGACACCATTTCTCCATCCCACACCTTTACATTCAGGGTAGAGATTGTATCCCTGATAGCATGGCTCCTTCTGAAGCTCTCACTACAGATGTCTGTGGTCCCTACATGGCCCAGATGATTAATCTCCTTGCAGAGCCACTAGTGAGTCACCCCAAATGACAGTGTGATCAACAATCTGTGTACTCCCTTCTCTGCTCCCAGATCTTCCACCTCTCTGAGGCCACAGCGCACAGTGAAGGGCAGAAAATTGCTGAGATCAGAGATTGCAGGCCAGTGGGGTGACACACACCCAGGTTTCCCTTTGCTCTGGCATTCCATGGGAAAAGCTCAGTGGGGTTTCTCATCACTGCTCCAGCCCTCTCCTCCATGGAGAGCTGAACTGTGGGCTGAGCTGCAACTCTGCTCTCACACAGTCCCAGGGAAAGCCCTGAGCTGGGAGTTTTAGGCAGGCAGGGAAACAGCTCGCCTTTCTGATGGTCTCCAGGTTCCCCAGTCATTCTCTTTTTCCTCTAAGCAGCCCCCAGCTGCAAACATCCAGGCAGATGGAATTTGGTAGCCTTCAAAGAATCCCATCCCAGACACTGCTGCCTAAGTTCACCCTGATTTCTCACAGATAGGCATGTACACAGGAGCCCTTCAGGCACAGACACACATCCCATGTGAACTAAAGCTCTACCTTCTGCCTCAACTCAGCAGCAGGATCTCACTGAGGGTTTCCATGAGCTCCAGTGACTGGTGGCAGTGATTGACCCTTTGGCCAGCCCCTGCCCTAGGCAGGTGGGACCAGCCCCCAGGACAAGTGAAGGGAACCCAGCTGGTCCCAGCCCATGTTACATGCATGCCTTCAGTCTCTTCTGCAAGAACAGGGACCCCTCATGTCCTGGGAGGGTCCTGATGGAGCCAAAGTGCTAACCAGGCCAAAAGAAAATTAGAAGTGATAGATTATATAACCCCTTCCCTTAATTATCTGCATTTAACAGCCAGAAAAACTCTATGTTACATGCTAAATATTTTATGTACTCTTCTGGTTTTGCTGAGCCCATAAGTGGAAATGACCTAATATGCCCACATGCTGCAGACCACAGCAGAAAGGATGTGCTGTGTAAGGGGACTAGACCCCTCTCAGAAGTTTTAAGGATCCTGGTTGCCTGACCTCCTTTCATACATGACAGCTAGATGCTCAGCTCCAGAGGCCAGGGCACTGTAGAACATTCTTGTGGCCAGCATTTGCCTGACACCACCCCTCACCTGTGGGTCTGCCAGCCTGGAGATGTCTGGCTTCAGGTAGAAAATGATCCCCTCAGCAGCCCCTGGCAGCATGACCCCTCGAACCAGCAGGATGAGCAGCATCACATATGGGAAGGAGGCAGTGAAGTAAACGACCTGCAGGGGCAGGGAAACAAGAGGAGAGAGGGTCAGCAGGGAGAGGGGCAGGCATTTCTTCACCTCATCTGCAGGCCCCCACCCAGCCAACCTCCCTGACTCTGCTGTTGGCTGTACCTGCTGCTGCTAACATAGAAGAGGGGTGGGAAAGAAAGTAATCAAGGTTACATTTCACTGGTGATTTAGTTAATCTGCATTTTGTTCTTCATCCAAGACTCTGCCACCGGTTGATGTGCTTTGTTTTCTCTTTCCAGTCAGTGTAATTTCCCTGCTGTGCAGCTGTTCCCTTCATCTTTCGAGAGCTGCAGAAGAAACCCAGATCTCTTCCCATCACTGAGTTTTAATGAGTTATTAAAATGGTCCTATGCACAGCAAGAGCTTTCCAAATTAAATACCAACTTTTGCTGTCCAATTTGAGACAGCTATGAGGCATCTCATTTCCAGAAGGGATCATACATCACTCTCATCCCTTCAATACCTTTGAGCTCACAGGTAAAAAATGGAAGCAACTCAAAGCCTTTAAAGAAAATATAGACCATTATTTTTGTAGTACCTACTTTTACTTCTTTTTGTGTGTGATATAAATAAATATTACAGTAGAATTAATAATTTCTAAACCATTTCTCTAATATAACATTCTTTTTTTCTACTTGCAAAATATTTGTGAGCAAGTTACAACTTCCTAACATTTATTCATTACTAAAATTCATCCAAGTAATGTGGAGGCTTGTTTACTCCATGGATTCATAGTGATGGGCCTGAAATGACATTTTTTTGTGCTTAGTGATAATTGGTCAAATAAGTCACAGTACATGGTACTTTTGCTGTTCCCTGATTGAATGAAAATGACACTCCTTTGGGCACAAGTATTAAAATCTACCTTCAGAAATCAGTTTTAAGAAACATTTATGCATAAGGAAGAGAAACATAGGGGAAAAAAAAGGCTTTTAAAAGAAAATGAGTCTTTATGGAGTTATTTGAAATTATTGTCCTGAGGTCACTATAGTTTCTTTAAATTTGGATTCCTTAAATCACAGAAGCAGAAACATAAGAATCTGGCAGGGTTATGTGATTAGAGCAGCCTCTCAGGCAAACACAACCTTCTGTTTAATCTGGAACTGTTGTACAAAGTTGTGCACCTACTCAGAATTCTTGGGTCTTTCTTAATGCTCGTCTTAATATATTGACAGCAAAGAAAAAGAGCGAAGCAGTTGAAATTTTTGACAGCGCCCCTGTAATACTCAAAATTACAGCCTGCAGAGAAGAAAACTGACCTCTAGTATATTTCGGAACAGAAAATCCCCCTCTTATTGTTGCACCATATCCATAATACCTGGCTGGTAAATAGACAATAGCCCTTTACCCTAAAAATTGTGATGGAAAAATTTTCTGTAGTCTCAGAAAGACCATTCCATTTACTATACGTAGTCACTGTTTTCTCTCGCTTTCTGATCTGGCTTTGCCAAACCAAGTCAGCTAAACCAGCCTGACTGAAATACTTTAGCTTTCTCCTTGTGCAGGTAAGTTATGCACACTGGGGAAGCAGTGTGCAAAAGGAGAACCATGCAAAGGAGAAACTCAGTGGAGAAGGCTGAGAGCTAAAGAGAACCTCAGGTGACTTAATTATTCTTCCATGCAGATCACACAGCCTCTCAGACCCAATTTCTTGTGAAGATGGCACTGTGGTATTCAAATTTGGGGGATGAGAGATTCAAGGTTTAAAATGCCATCCTTTATCATCTATCGCCTCTTCCCCATAAAGATGAAGTCTGGATCTCCTTCCTTCAGAAATGGTGGACAACAAGTCTGCACCAGCAAGAACCAGTCATCAACAAAACCTGGGAAAAATCCAGTCAGGGGAGCAAGCTGTTATCTCATTCTGTTGCAATGGGTGCCCAGTGCAGCTTTAAGTTAGCAGATAGGATTTAACACTGAAACACAGGTGTCAAGTACAAAAGGGAACACTCGTGAAGAGCAGACAGTGATTTGAAGGAAGAAATCTCTTGCAGAAGTTGGTTCCCTCCCTTTGCTATTAGGACATTCCCTGGACACCCACAAGGCTAATCATTAATTATCATTAATGATCCACCCATCTCATGGCAGTTCCAGGAAAGAAAGAGGTCCTGAGTAAAGCAAGACCATGGCAGTGTCCCTAATACCCAGCCCAAGGCATCAAACACTCATTCCCTCCAAAAGGAAAACCAGTCCATCTGCTCTATAGGATAAACATCAGGAGGAAGCATTGGCTCTAGCTCCATTAGCAAAATGCAGAAAGTGAAGAACTGACCCAAAACCTGCACATTTTGAAAGAGCACAAAAGAGAGAACAAGGACACTTCTCCCACCCCAAGTGTTTTGCAGGATAAAGAAGCAGGAGATTCATTATCTATTCTCTGAGCTGGTTACAGGCAGCAGCTTGTCTGTTTTGCTCAAGTGTTTAATAATTGCCAGGGATGGGAAGCCTGCCACTGCAGAGGATCTTTTTGAAAACATCCTCAAGCCACAGCAGGACAACACACTGGTGAGTGGATGATTCCCAAGGGCACTTGGGGAGAATCCATCAGCCACTGTGGGTATTTGCAAGTGAAAATGTGCCTCAAAACTCCCCTCAGTTCCCAATTCTTTCCCCATTCTCCCCTCCCTGATGGACCTACTAATTTATTCTTCCTCTTAGGTTTCAAACACAACTGGTGTACATCAGTATGGCCTCAACAGGTTTTAAGTTTCACTTTGTTGCCATGTCTTCTGCCTCTACTTCATGAAGAAGGAAAAGAGATTGGGGAAGAAATATAAGATGGATGCAAGGAGGCTTATGGACTGGGAGGATAATCTCCATTCCTACTTTGCCTGTGGACTTGACCCCTTTCCAGATGCAGAAGTAGCAGACGATCCACGCCAGCAGGAGACACAGAGCCAGCTCCCAGCGCACAGTGCCCAGTTTGTGAATACCATCCGTGAGCCCCAGCACTCGCTTCCTGCCGGTGTCCAGGGACAGGGAGAGAAGCATTAACACTCCAGACCCCACTCACCCACACAGACCTTTCCCATATCACCCCATCCAAAGACTTAACAGCCTATCTACAACACATCTGCCCAGGGCTCCCAGCCAGCTCTGCTTAAGGCTTCCCCTCTCTACTCATCTCTGCTCCACCATGTCCCGTGGCTCACCCAAACCCTCCCACTCTCCAAACCCATGGTGCCATGCCCGTCAGACCCACACTACACAAAATCAACACCTGCTCTCCATTGCTCCCTGAGCCTAGCAGCTCCCCAGCAGAGACAACTCAATTCAAAGCAGGCCACAAAGCCACTATCAGCCCATGGTCACCATTCTTCCTCCCCATATGCTACAGGAACCCTATACGTAAGCATAAATTATCTTTAAGATTCCCATGCCCTTCCCTCAGCCTCCTTCCTTGGAGATTCCATCAAGAAGGTAGACCACACAACCGCTCAGCACTGCAACTCCTGCAGTTCCCAGCAGCCTAAGCCCAAATTTACAACTCCTCTGCACATTCTGCTCAAAACCACTTCCCTCAGTGTCCCCTCGCCCTCTCTACAGAAAACCCAAACTATTTCAGAGGGGCTTCAGCTCTCACTAAATAGCATGTGCAAGGAGCAGGGCAGGAGAAGGGGGCCAGCACTGTGCAGACTTTTTGCAACCATGGGCACATATCATCTTCTATGTACCCTGTGGTGGCTGCAACAGACAAAGGACAGTCAACTCCTTCAAATGTACTTTAAGAGACAGAAATGGGGAAAAAACCCAAACCCAGCTGCTGAAGCCAAGTCCTTGACAGCCCTCTTCTTTGTAAGACTTTTCTCTGTAGCATGTGGAGTGGTAGGGTGGCACCAGCAGTCATTTCAACCTGTCCAGGCTGCACTGATGACCCTATCTGGGACATTGTCTGGCCTGCTGTAAGACCCCTCACTCAGACTGTATTTTAGTACCTCCAGCCCAAAATTCCTCAAAATTCTCTACCTTCCTCAAATTATTCTCTGGCATCGCATGCATGTATCTCAGATCCCTGCTCTCCAGGGAGGATCCTGAGCAGCCTGATGGATCACTTCCCTTAGGCAGCAAGCGGGACTGGGTCAAAAGAAGGTAAAAGGCAGTTTTTCCCCCTCATGTTTCACTGTGGAGGACTATTGCACCTGCTGTGGCCTCTCATGCTTGCCTGCCAACCTGCAACACCCAGCACATGTACTCCTCAGGAGCTTGCAGCAAGCCCTTGCCTGCTTTTGGTGCCTCTCTCAGTGGTCACACTCCCCCAGGCACCCCAGTGCCAGAAAGGGGAACACACCCTCAAGGTGCACATGAGCACCCCTGGGCAGGCACACCATGAGCTGCCTTTGGGGTGTGCCCAGTCCTCACACCCTGGGCTCTGTGCCCATCTGCTTGGCAGCTCGTTGTGCTCCCCGTGTTGGATCTGACACGTGGCACCTCACTTGCTCCTAGAGACATGCAGCCCCCCGCCCAGGGAGTCCTGCAGCTGCAACCTTTGGATGAGAGGGAGCCTGAACAGAGGGAAAGCCATCACATACTCCCAAAACTCAATCATTGAGGAGGTGGCGTTCGCAGGCAAGGTCCTGTTGTCCAGGCCGGATCTATTCAGAATGTCCACACAGAGATCTACCAAAAGAAAAGGAAGCTGATGAGGTGAGAAATTCTCTAGGGCTCCTCCAAGAGGGATGTTCCTTCCCCTCTGGACCCTAACCTTCACTTTGGCAGCACACAGATCCTTCATCTTGTGCTATAGAGCATCTCATTAAATGTCTCATTAAACTCTGGCTCTCCCCAGGTACAAATCCCAATCCAGAAGTCACCAGAGGGGCTTTAGGGAGGGAAGAGGGGAAGGAGAGAACAATTCCCTGCCCAATTGAAAACAGATGACTGCAAAATATAGATTATCAAGAGATAGCAACTATGAGTAGTCAAGATAGAAAATCTCATTCTCTTTCCACATCATGCACCATTCCCTGTCCACACATGCACATACCACAGAAACCTTCATGTTCTCCTTTGCCATCCCCAACCCTGTTACAAAGCATGAAATAACTAAAAACATCCAATGCACCTCATCTTGCATTTTGCCAGCAAAAGACAGTCCACTGGAAAACCAAGGAAATCCAGCTGTTGCTGGGAAGCTTTTCTCTATTAAGAGAACATATGTGGCTTTCCTTGCAAACAAATCCATTCTGGGGGAGCTGAAGGAATTGGATCGGCTCTTTAAAAGGCTGGTTACTTCTGCTGGGATGAAAGGGCAGAGGGAGCTGTGAGTAAAAGGCCCACAGGGTAGAGAAATTTAACTAATTGCAGAAATTAATCATCTGACGAAAGAGAAAAAGGGAGGGAACCAAGCTGCTGCCAAGCAAAACCTGTTCAACATGTTAAAAAATTCCTGACAAGGACATTCATGAGGATTACCTCACATCCACCCCATCTTCCCAGGCTCAGCACAAGCACCTTGAGTAAAGTCAAAACCAGGTCTTCTCTGCAGGGCAGAGTTAAGTGAACTATGAGCACAAAGCAATGAGAACCCTGGTGAATGTAATGGTATGGAGGCAGTATGGATGTGATTTACCAGGAAAACAGTGCCCTTAGAGTTTTGTGTTATTGGTTTCTCCATTAGGAGACCTGAACTGCCAAAATCCTACAATGCAGACTCGGCCTGATTTACCCAAAAGCTGAGTGCACAGAGGAAACTGTTCGGGCACTGGCAGTAGCAGCAACTGTCCCAGTAACTCCGCAGGAATGAAGATAAACTGTTGCACCAGAGCTAATAAAAAGATCCTGCCACATGATGAGGGCTCTAGATTGGCTTGCAAACTCTACCATGCACCTCTCCTGCTTGCCAGAAAATGCCTATTTTTTGGTGACATCACATGCCAGCTCATGAGAGCTTCTTATCCAAACAAAACCAAATATTTTCAACAAAACCCAACTAACTTCTGGGAATTGGAAAGAAGCTAGAAGCTGACCAAGGGAAGGTGTACCTGAGTTCCAGGGGTTATTGCAGCTGGCCCATGGTAGCACTGAAGTGAAGGAGCTGAACAGGTAGAAGAGTGCCCAGGACAAGATGACGATGTAGTAGATATTCAGATATCCTACAATTACTTGGGAGGCATATCCAATTCCTGTGAAGAAAAGCAAAGGAGGTGAGGATGGGACTGGCAACCAACTCCCAACACATGAGACTTAACCCCAAACAAAGACACTGGTCATGCTGTTGTGATAACAAGGATGCAACACCAACAACATGGCTCTCCAGAAAATAGTGCAAGATCTGCCTAAGGGAAAGAGGAAGGATTTTGTGGCTGTGCACACAGACAGGAAACATTGTTGGTAACTCTAGACAGGTCTGTGGTGAAACAGCCAGAAAACCTTATGCTGATTTGAAAAAAACTTCTGATGGCTACCATGCCACAGCATCATAGTGCCTCCTGTTCAGAAAAACACAGCTCTAGACCTTGAAAAAAAGAAATGCAGCTGAGTCTCTTACTTCTGGAAAGAATCAGACAAAAAAACATTCTTACAGCTGATATACACCATGCTCAGCTTTGGTCTTGGGTCCTGCTTGTGCCCATTGCTCACTGAGACCTCAGAACAGTAATCAGAGCAGAAAGGCCCAATTCATTTATTTAAAACTGGTTATCAGTGTCCTTTGAGATGCCCCTGCTGTCCAGCTCCAGGTCTGTGCCAGAGCATAGGGGTCTCCAGTGCAGGAGGTCCCAGACTCCCCAAGGAGTTTCAAACAGCACTGCATGCCTATACTCAAGCAAACTAACCAGACTCCACTCTGCCTGAGCACAGGTTTCTCCATCTGCAAAACATGGTTAATAAGCTCTCCTCTGGACAGAAGAATTGAGGAAGTTATATTCATGAATATATTAATCCCATTAAACAACTTTCCCCAGGGCCCCAGAAGTCCTGATTCTTATCCCTGTGGCTTAACCTCATCCCCATCACATCTCTGGGCTGTCAGACTCAGTGCACACAGTCTGATTCCCCCAGTTTGGAGGATGCCAGCCTGCAAATGCTGCCACAGCAGCCCTGGACACGGGAGTGGACAGGGAAAGCACGATAAACCAGACAGTTTTCCTCAATCTCTTCTCCCCTCACTGTTTGTCCTGGACCACACACAGGTGTTTGTACATTGATACTTCCATCCTCCTCCTTCAAGCTGGCCATCCTGCTTCTCCTCTCTCCCAGGTTCTGAGCTCCTCAAAGCAGAGACTGTGGTTCAGGCGGACCAGAAGAGTCCCCAGGCAGCACCACACACCCTCACACACATTGAGAGGGGTCAGGGAACTGTCCCTGCACACACAGCAGGCAGCAGAAGGAATAACAAGGCTGGGAGAGAGAAGAAGGGAGGGAGAATAAAGGAGAAAGAAGAAAATAATAATAATATTTCAAAAAAAAGGATCTGTGTCACTGATTGTCAGAAAGTGTTGTCAGTAAATACTGTAACTTGACTGACCTTCAAAGATGGGACAGATCTTCCTCCAGGCCGTCACCCCTCCCTGGCTCGTGAACTGCCCCAGCGCCGTCTCCAGGAAGAACAGGGGGATCCCACAGGTGAAGAGGAAGATGAGGTAAGGGATGAGGAAGGCTCCTGTAGAGAGGGGTAAAATGCTGCCTCAGAAACCTCTTCAAAAACCTTTTCCTTAAAACCTTTAGCCAGGTACCTGGGACCACAGCTGGAATCAGCTACATAAACATAAATATTTCACTTAACTAAATGTGCAACCTCTGCTAAAGAAACAAGGTCTCCACCACCATAACTTCTCAGAAAAAAATACAAGGGTGGTCTGCCTTGTGCTACTGCAGTACTTCTGCATTTGGCATAGGCCAAATCCTAGAGGTAAGGAGTAGCCAGGCAAGGAGCTAAAAAGAGATACTGCTGAAGAAGTTCTCCCTGCTTCATGCTCCTGACCTCATTCCAGCTTTCAGCAGGAATGGGATGAACAAAATAAGTCCTTGTTTCACATAACCACATTTGTTCTGCCTTTCATGAGAGTCACAGCAAAACTCCCACTTGCCCAGAGGATACAAACCTGGAGGCTGGTGACATTTCTTGGTAAGTAAAAACTTTGCCAGGATATAAATTTACTTGAGACATATTTCACATCAAATTTGGAAAGCAGATTGCACCAGAAAAATTGAAATAGGGGAAGAATATCTTTCCAGCATTTTCAAAATGAAGAAGTTTAACTTCTACCTTCAAAATCCATTTTTTGCTAATATGTAGAGAAATGTCTAAAGAGAAATCAGCCTGAAATGGCCCTCAGATTAACCCTTATCAAAATGGAAAAGGAAGGAGAAAAGAGGAAGGCTTTTTCCCAGAAACAATGACCAACATAAACTAAGCATAAAAAAAGACAAACAAAAATAACAAAAAAGTTTAATGCCCTGAAAAAACAGCTTAGTGCTCTATTCAGCTGTCTGAAATGTTTTTGCACCTTCTCAGTTATTCTGTCAAACCAAAATACCAAATACATTCACTGCTCTGCTCAAAACTGCTCCTGAGATCTCATATTCACAGCTGACCTTCCTTCTGTCACCTCACTCTCTTTCTCCACACCCTTAGAGTAGATTTTCACACTTCTGCTCCCCTCCAAACAAGATAAGGTGACTGCCTTCCTCGCTGAAACAACTGTGGCTGTCTTGCCACTCCATACAAGAAAATTTGGTCATGAACACCTCTCTTCCAGGGCCTGGAGAGCATCTCAGTTACTTGTAACCAAGACTAGGGTGCCTTTCTCAGCCACTGTGCCCCCTGGCACTCTCCTCCCCTGCCAGTACAGGCATTCACACCGACATTCCTTCCAGTGACAGTGAGCAACTAGGAACACTTGCCCTTGTTTTTAAGCCAACAATGTTACAATAACAAAGAACATCCAAATTTCCCCTAAACACAGCTGTGTAGCTGCAGGAGACCTGGGGCCAGAGGGAAGGAGGCTGATTCTCAGGGTCAGTCCAGGTTTGCGGGGTAGGAAGTGAGAACTGCAGACCCTGAACTAGAGGCAGCTGCTGCTTTTGGTGTTGCAAGACATCTATGCCAAATCTGCAAGACAGCTTTATTATCCTGCACACAGATGAGCCTTTCAGCAGATTCCAGACCTTCTCCTCTGATACAATTTGTCCCAGAGGTTGACCCATTTTGGTCTCTGAGCAATGATGGCTTTCTTGCACTTCTGTTGTCTTGTCTCTCTTAACTTTCCACAGCAGTTACCAGCCAAAACTCCAGCTGTGATCCCCTCCTCAATTTGCTGCTCTACTGAAGGAGCCTCAGCCTTGAGTGGGGCTCCCAGAAACAGATCCTCTTTCTTTTTGAGTCAATAATAAGTTCAGGATGCTGAGCAATTAGAACAAATTTGACAGTGCAGCAGTAGATAAGGTTGCAGTTGGTTGCTTTTCAGAAAACTAGCACTATTGTTTCTATGGTATCTATCTTCATAGCTGTATAACCATTTAGTCATCCAGGTGGACAAAGGTGACAGGACAGCAGTCTCAAATTTGGGGGGTAAGGGCAGGACAGGGATGCAGAATTTATAGGTGGAAAATGCCTTTTCTGCAATTTCAAGAACTTTTCCAACGATGAGAATGTCTTTGAGTGTCATGAGAAATACATTGCTTTGTCCTATATCAGTCTTCTGGTTCCCTAGAGCCCTGGAGAGAGAAAAGTACATTCTACAGCAGTAGCACACTTTCTGCAAGGGCAGTGTGGGAAGCTGTGAGGGAAGGATTCTCCTACCCTAACCTTTCCCAAGCCTAGCCTCGTTGCCCTCTGAATCACAGCCTTAGCTATTCCAGAGCAGTTTAATTAAAAAGAAAAATGTTATTCAACAGATATTTAAAGTGAACAAAAGTAGCCTTTTCACTTATGCTAATTAGCATACAAATTGCAAGGACTGCTGAACGGGGTACCACAGGCACAAACTATGCAAAGATATCATCTGAGCTCAGGGAGAAATTTTCCATGCAAAACCCATGACTCATCTCTCAAAGCATCACTGCAGAATGGGCTGTTCAATCAGATGCACCTCCAGTGTTCCCTCACCTGTGCCCATCTGACTTGCTCTTGGTGCCTCCCATCAAAATATTGGAGAAGGAAACTGGAGGATCTGCTAAAAATCATCCCAGGTTCAAGAAAAACTTGATTCCATTTTCTTTAACCATTTCTTACCCTACCCCTCACTGGTTTTGAGGATGTATTTTATTGCCTCTTGTTTAATTTGGATAAACTCCAGCAACAGCAGAGAGGACAGGAATTTGGAACCCCTGGGAAAAATTATAGTGGAACCACTCAGCTATTGGCAAAAGCTCATGGCACCTTGGAAAAGAAAGGCCTCTGGGGCATGGTCTGCAGAGAAAGGAAACTCAAAGTAAGTGGGGTGGGGTGTGAAGCAAGTCCCAGACCATTATTTCAAGGTGTTTTTAGAGAAGAAGAACAAAAGAGAAGTTATTGCTGGATTTGACATGTAATTTGTTATTCCTCCTTTTCTTTTATAAAGTTAGATTTTTATTCACTGAGAAAAGTTAGTGACAGTCAATTATTCCCTTACGTTTCATTTTATTGTTATGAGAAATTTTAGCTTTTAACCATGTAATGATCTTATTGCAGTGTTACTACAAGAGAAAAGGAGAGCCATGCAAAGAAACAAAAGGGAAGGTGAATGAACCTTTTTTGGGGATGAATTTTCTTAATAGTGGTTTGATCACTGTGAGAATTGCTCCAGGGGAAGAGGCAGAAATCTCCTCCTAGGGTGCATCAGGCCTTGGCTAGGATACCAGCACTATCTAAGCCTTTCCTCCTCTGTAACAAGGGCCTGAAAAAGATAGATTTGGCACCAGGAGCAGGAAAAGAGAATATGTAGGAGGAGGTTGATGTTGGCTTTCTGACCACTCACAGCATCTGATATTTTCTAAAGACCAATAATTTCTTGAGATGCCCAACAGCCTTAAGTTGTTACTTAACAACTGAAGTCAATTTTTTAGGAGATTTGAGAATGCTGCTTTAAGCAACAGTACCCACTGGTGAGCTGGATTTGCCCTTGAGTTTTTATTCCTCCTGGTTTTGGCAGGAACTAACTTGTTGAAGGAGTGAATAAGAGAGTACCTTAGGGTGTACATAGGAGAATTTGGTGCAGGCATGTACATGTCTCTCATCATACCTACAGATCTAGAACAACTCACGTGTGCTGTGAACTCACCACCACCATTCTTGTAGCAGAGGTATGGGAACCTCCACACATTACCCAGGCCAATGATCTCCCCAGCCACAGACAGCACAAACTCCATTTTGTTCCGCCACTGGCCTCTCTCTTCTATTTCCTCCATTTTTATCTCTTCAGGAGATGTGGTGGCCCCATTGGGTTCTCCCTCCTTGGATATGGCTCTTGTCATGGCTCTGTGGGACAGAAGAGGAGAGCATGGGATGTAGGGAGCTGCTGCAGGACACACTTGTGGAAAGAGGAGTGAGGGGACCAGACATCACAGAGAGATGTGGTTCCAGTATCAGTATGTAAATTTAGGTACATCTAACTGGTGGCATTTCTGAGCAGAAGTTGGCCTTTCTAGAAGTGATTTGCTTTAGCAAGGGATACACACTCCCTTGTTGAGATTAGGAAAAAACACCGGAAACAAGTCTCTCCAAAGCAGCAGCATCTCTGCTTCTATTTCCACCTGCTAGGACTGCAAAGAAATCAGGGTTTTGTTCCCTTGCAGCAACTTGCAAATTCATTTTGCTGGTGGTTCGATAAGTTTTTTAATAGCACATCTCTCATTCCTTCTGTGCCACCTAAAGGAACATCCCCATCTTCAGGGAGCAACAGAGACAGCTAGCTGCATCACCCACAACACTCAACATTTCCACTGCCCCTGGATCTGCTCTGGATTATTTAAACTTGCTCTCTCCTTTGGCTCTGGAGGCAGCTCAGGCCAAGGATCTCTCCCAGACAGCAGCTCAGCAGTGAGCAGGACTTCATCACCTTTGATGTCATTTACCTTACAGAACCACCAAATCTTCTACTGACCCTTTGCACCAGGACCATGATGCCAAACTATTCCTTCCCTCCTTGTGCCTGGTGTCTCTCCAGTCATGTCCCTCTGGACAAAAACCAGATATGAGCCATCTCATGGTGAGTAGGGACTACCAGGGAATTTGACCTAACTGGAAATAAGAGCAAGTGTAAGCCCTGACATCTAACTGTCCCAGCAGCCAAGGAACACTATGGCACTTGTTTTGGTGTAGTTTTCAATGAGGCAAGGAGGAAGCAGGAGCAGGAGCTGGTGGGCCACACTCACACTTATCCACACAAGACAACATCATTATCAGTGTCTCATTTAGTAAAGGAAATAATTTCCTAAATGCTAACCCTCTGGATATATCAGGCCCTGGGGCAAAGAAAGATGCTTGTGTATGAAAAGACAACTTCTAATGAATGTTCACAGCAGAACAAGTAGTTCTTTGACACAGGCATGTTTCCTGCCTGTTATTCAAGTAATGAAAGAAAATCAGATCTCACAGTGTAATACACCAATTGCTCTCTAAATGCCCTAGGCAACAACAGGCTTTGTTCCCCCATCTGCTTTCCTGAAGGGCTCATCCTATTTGCTTTGCTATCAGCAGCAGATTTCCATGGATGCTGAATGGAGGACTGAGTCTCATGTGAGACATCAACCAGCGTAAGAGGGGCTGCAACAAGACCAGAGGGACATAAACCATAGAGGAGAGCAGTCAAGGGCTGGTGAAGATCATCCTCCAGGCTAATATAGCTTCCTTTTCAAAAACAAGGCAGAAAGATCCTGGTCCTTGCTAAATTTGAGAGGTTTTTAGAACTATTGCCAGTAAAGGCCTATATATGGGTAGTACTGCAGTGGGCACAACCAGTTTTGGTGTCAAATGCAGATGCCTGAGGGTACTGAGGAAGCAACCTGTTTTATCTCCAGCCCTTACCCTTTATGGTCCATATGCTGGAAAGCAACTATTTACTGGCATGGCTTGCACTGATCCAAACCACCAATGTGAATCTACATGAGAGTGGGAAGGTGAATCAACCCTCTAATAGGCTCCTACAAACCTCTAACCCCACATTTAAAGAAGGCGGTGGAACCCAGGAATCAAGGCACACACCCTAAATGCTGTCTTGCAGCTGCAGCTCTGCAGCTCCCCAGCAGCTCAGCAGTCCCAGATTTGCCCCCTTCACTTAGCCCTTCTGCTGGGTAGGATTGGGAGATGGAATCATCAGCTCCTCCTGCCAGCCCTTTCTCAGCTTCTGAAGCCCAGGCAAGTCCCCTCTCCCCACTGCCTGCCTTCAGCAAGGCCTGCTAGCTGGCTAATCAGTTTATTCCAATGCTGCAGCACAGCCTCCTCATCTGAGAGGAGCAGAGCTCCACGCACTGTCAAATGTGAGAGAAAAAGTAACACATACTTAATGAAACATGTTTGATCTGTCACGGTCCTTGGCACATTCCAATTTGCTGCAGTCCAGGGCACATTACCAAGTACAGCGATGTTTAAGTCTGGGTTTGTTGAGGATGTCCCAGGAAGCTGGCAGGACAAGACTAGCTAATTCTCTGGTTTTATTCTTTTAATGTAAGGTGGATCCAAGAGCCAGCCTATTTCTACTAATATTTGTGGGTTTATTTCATTTTTGCTAGACCTGTTTCACACATGGGTGCAGAGGAAGGTCACAATCAGAGAATCACCTCCTCTCACCTAGCCCTGGGAAGGGAATATATGAGTGCCAGCCCACAGCCCCATTCCTGTCACCAGCCTCCAGCTCAGGGACACCTGGACCAGGACTTTTTATCTGTTCTCTGACTCCTGAGCAGACCAACATGAAGGATAGAATTTGGGATGCTGCAATGAGGAGCGCAGCTGGGAGAAACACAGAGCAGCAGGGGAGACACAGCACTTCTGCCTTCATTTTCTATTTTAAGGGGGAAAGCACCCTGGCTATGAAATCAAACCTTTTCAAGTGGGAACAGATGGTGGATTAAACTGGTGCCCGAAGTTCTGGCCCTTCATGACATGAAATACAACTTCTCCTTTCCCAGACAAAGCCATGCACATTACACACCCCCACTATTTCCCTCTCTGCTTCGCCTACTGTTTCTATGAGAAAGCCTATTCATACATCTCCTGGCTCTTTTCCTAAACATTTAATCCTACTGTGTCCCTGCTCTATATGTTCTTAGGCCAGATGGGGACTCAAATAACTTCTTGTTTCCAGCTAGGAACAATTTGGTTCTCCCACAGCAGTCACAGTCACCTACTGGGTTACATCCTCCCCAACAGGCAAACATTTTCCTCTTCCTTTGGTTGCCCTCTTCTTAATACATGAGTTTTGGAATAACTGTGCCCCTCACTGCTCACCTGCACTTTTTCTGCTGATCCTTCACCAAAGTTTGGAGAAAAATCCTATGAGTACTTCATTCCCAGACTCTATTTTTCCCCTACCACAAAATTTTCCCAACTGCTAAAATGTCATCTTGGTGCAATTCACAGTCTACCCCACCCCTGGACCCTCTTCCCACCACCACCTTCCCTCCTCAGCTCCCTTTGACCCCACCTGTCTCTTCTAGAGGTGCTCTGCTGTATTTTCAGCCCTCAGCACTTGGAGGAGATGTTTTTTTCGCCCTTCACAGAAATGACCTGTAGTCTGTCATCTTCCCACAGAGAGCATTGAGCTCCCTCTATGCAGCTGCATAGGAAATGGTACAGTATTTGGTACTGGGTTTGGTGCATGGAGATAGCCACAATTTTTTCCCCAAAAGATTTATGGCTGGGAAAACAAGAATACACCTGGATTCCTGCAAGAACTGGAAAGAGAGAAGGCAGCATGCAGGCAGCCATAGACCCAGAGCAACAAGTTCCATTCTCGAACATTTGAATGAGGCAACACAGTCTCCCCCGGTCACAAATTTTGGACTATGTTTGTCTCACACCTACCACTATGGGATCCTTCAAGTATGGTCACAAAAGGCAAGGAAAACCAAGGACATCTCTGAAGCATTGTAGTCACTCAGCAGTTGCCTATGATGTGCTGAACACACATTGTAGATATGCAGGAGAACAGCACTTTTTGGCTTTGTTTGGAAACAAGATGCCACTGAATGAGAGAGGCAGTAATAAGAAAAAGAGGAGAAAGAAAGCATCATTTGAAGCAAAATATGGTGCTATCCTCAGCCTCTCTCAGGGTAAAAAAGGGCTTTTTCAAAGTTCCTCAGGTGAGGGAAGGAACAAGAGCGAGACAAGATGAGAGAAGCCACCTGGAGTTTTGGGACCAGAGGAAGAAGCCAATAGCAATTCTCCTAAAGCTTTTCTTTCTGCAAACTTACCGCCTGTTCCTGACTGCTGTCAGACAGGAGTTCCTACTGCTGGGAAGTTAACATCCTCTGTTTGACCTACTTTGCTGGTTTATCATAAGGCAAATGAGATGAGGACAATCTCCAGAGGGAATAGTGAAACAGAGGGAACAGCAGACAGAAATGTCTCTAAAAAGCAGCTGATAACATTTACGAGAGGAATCACAGCGTTAAAGCTCCCTTGGACACTCGAAGGTACTGCCTGAACTGCAGAATCACAGGTGACAACGCAGACAGCTGCAGTGCATTTATATTTCTTGGTTTCATTTTGAAACAAGCAGCAACCAAGCACATAAACTGCAATTTAAGATGGGGAGGGAGGAATCAGGAAGCAAGACGACTGGGCTGTGTTACAAAAGGAGGAGCAGGACACATAAAATTCTCCGGTTGTGCAACCAGAGCCAGCAGTTAGTCAGCAGCTGAAATCCTGCGCTGCATTTTGATGGCAGGAGGCGGGGGCGGCTGTGGGAGCAGGGACAGAAAATCAGGGCTCAGCAAGGAACAGCAGCGCCGAGGTACAGCTTAAGGAGCAACCCAGTTAAATTAGTGCATGGGGGCTGCTACTGGAATTGGTCATCTCTGCAAGATGCACAAGAAAATATCAGCAGTGGAAGCAAGTGCTTTCCAGCCAATCTAAGAGCAGCTACATGAGCAGAGACAGCTGCTTCCAAACGGGAATGCTGCTGGAGAATGGCTCACTCCAGCTGCACAACAGAGAAAGGCAAGGAAAGATGTAGAAAGAGAAAAACTGATCAACTCCAGGACAGCAGTTGAAATTAAAATACCTTTCATTTCAAGCAATTGAAAGTTAGTTGGCTTCTTTACACTTTCTAATTAACTTCCAGGTTCTGTGAGCTGCAGGGTATTCTCAAAGCATCTGTTCAGCAACGTTCACAAGGCACAGGAGACTATTACAAGAATCAGATCTTACCTATGTTTTCTCCAGTGTGAAATAAGAGCAATGCTTGTGCAGTCAGTGAGTTTGCTACTTACTGACACCAGAAAGAGTGAGATAAGGAGCTCAGTGAGTTCCTTATGAGTGAGTTCCCTGATGGCATGGACATGTGCAATACAAGATGCAAGGATTATAGAGCATCACCCTTCAGAGCACACACCCCCAGTGCAGGAAGGTGCCAGATGCGTCCTGCTCTGTCTTCTGCTGCTGGACAGGAGACCCTCCGAAGCCTCCAACAGTGGCTGGACTTTTCTGAGGATCAGTGTCAAATCTCTCGCTAAAAGCAATGCAGGCTTTTGCTCCCAGGGCCACATGATCACCACCCCTGCTCTGGGCTCCAGAGACACAGAGGTGGTTTCTTTCTACAGCCTTGAAAAAAACCAAGACTAGCAGACCAAGTCCATAAATGGTGTCTAAATAGGACTAGAAACCAGCCTTTGCAACAAACCAGAAACTCTCAAGACCTCCACTTAGCCCATAAGCTGGCTATATCTAGTGCAACAGGAGGGCCAGCCACAGCAGGATCCATTCTTCTTACAGAACACCAGCAATAAGTCTGGTACAGCCACAGGTCCAGCCAGGCCCCAGTGGAGCCCCTAGAGCCACCTACCCAATGGCTGGAGCTGTCTGGCCGAAGTCCTGGGGCTGCATCCAGCTGGCTCAGAGGTCCTTGTGTGCAGCCAAAGCATGTGGCCAGCACAGCTCCTGTCACTGGCTGGGGGAGCAGAGCAGGTGAATGGCACAGAGGGTGAAAGCCACGCTGCTCTAGCACTCACTCTGCAAACAGGTCCCTGCACAATGGGGCAGCGACCTGTGGTGCAGCCCAGAGGTGCTCCACAGGGACAAGACAGAGTCTGCAGGATGCCTGCAAGGCTGCCACCTCTCTGGGGCAGCAACTTCACGGAGCAAGATGCCAGCCAGCAGCCCTGGGCAGGTCAGAGGAAGAGATGGAGGCTGCCAGCCCCCAGCCCTGCTTGGCCAGCTGCTGCCGTCCACCCTTGCTGCTGGGGGCAAGGGCTGAGGAAAGAGTGGGAAACAAAGCTGATAGAGCAGGAGAGCAGAGGAGCCAGCACTGCAGCCAGTGGTTCAGGGGTGGGAGAGCAGCACAGGGAATTTGGCATCACACTGCTCTAGGCACTTGTATCTAAACTCCTCCAGGTAGGCACACCCTGCCTGACCTCCCAAAAGCACAGCCTGGGGACACTTGCTGTCAGTGATGAGAAACAGGGAGCACAGGAGAAGAGCACTCAAGCAAGACTCTTCCAAAAGCCAGGCAAGGTTAAGGCATAACACATTGCCTTATGCTTCCCAGCAGGGAGGATGAGGGGAGCCAACAGCGTGTGTGGCAGAGCCTGGTCCCTCAGCACAGAGGGCTGTGTGTGGCCAGCACAGAGCAGGGCCACAGGGCTCCCTGCCATGATTGTCCCCACGCTGTGCTCCCTGTTCAGCCCTGCACAAGCCCAGCACCCCGTGTCAGACCCTGGGCAGGCTCAGCCAACTCCAGTTGGTGGTCAGGATGAGTCACATCAGGTGAAATCAGCACAGGCAGAGGCGCACGGAGACCATGACTCCAGCAGTGCCTTAAGTGTTTTCCAGCACTTCCTGCCCTAATGCCACGTTGTAATGCGGTGGGACTGCAACCCACCTGCACCCTCCAAGGGGCCTGGCACCTGCTCTCCAGCCTGGGGCACCCAAAATTTCCTCTAGCCCTGCCCAGGACCACAGTCAGGTAGAGATATGGCACAGGCTCTTTAGCCTGCCCTCTGCAAGGACCACATCTGCAACCACGAATCCAGAAAAGTAGGGCTGTTGCAGAGCTGCAAAGGTCAGGTCCAAGGTTCAGCCTCTCGTATCACCAGCTGTCAAAGAGGAAAAACTAGGGCAATGGTATTTCCACTGGCATGAGATGAAAGCCCTGATTAGTAGTGATTACTTTAAAAGCACTGTTGATTTAAGAAGACACAGAGCAGGTGTTATGAAACTCTCATGTGTTCTGCCTGCATTTGTTCACAAATATGCCCACCTATCCCAAGAGTTTAGCACATGCAGAAACTGTGCTGTCTCTCTGCCTCAGCCCTACAGGAGCAAATTTGATGAAAACTTTGGGGCAAGAAGAACAAGAAGTGCACTCCCAGGCTCATCTTCTAAAACTGCAGCTCCCAAGTCAATGCACTGGAGCCAGCACTTCTGCAGGGCACCACAGGAGGAGAGGACTTATGCTGGCAGTAGCTGAAATGCCTACAGCTTACTCCACTCCTAGTGCCTTGGCTCCTGTACCTATATCAACCAGTCAGCTCTGCCCTTCATCCCTGTCCCTGTCTGGCTCACTGTTGTCTCTCTTCTCAATATTTCTGCTGTCTGAGTACTTACCTGTCACTCTCCTTTTTCTCTGCTGCCACAACCTTCAGTATCAATTACCCATCCTTCAGGCATCTCTTTGCACAGCTTCCCCTGTGCAGCATCTCAGCCTGTCCTTTCTTTTTCCAAAGGAACCATTGAAAGAAAAATCTCTTCCCTGGGTTGATCAAAATTGATGATTTGCTCCTTATTGTCCATCTCACTCTTGCTTTACTTAACCTTGGGAAGATTTTGCCCTTGCAGATTTGCTGGCCCGCTCTCCAGAGCACAGCAAGCAGCTGGCATGCAGCAGCTGGCTGCGGGAGGACCGGAGTCACCGGCACTCCCAGGGTGACACAAACATCCAGCCAGATCTGCTCAACAAGCAAACGCCCAACTCACCTGAACCCAGCGCAGCTCTCTCCCAGGCAAGCCCCTCCCGTCCTATCCTTTCCCGTCCCACTGGAGTCCAGGCAGGGAATCCACTGACTGCCAAACAGATACAGCAAGAGTTAAGGCAGAGACTACCCTCTCTCCTCCTCCTGTCCCACCCCTTCCACCAGCTCCCCCCACCAAATTATCACCCAGCTCATGCGTGGGTGGTGGGACGAAGGGAAGGGAGGTGCATCAGGGCAGAAGAACTTTCTCCCCTATTCCCTTAAAACATGCACCTCTCCAAACCTTGAACTGTGGCCCTGACAAGAAAGCAAGATGAGAAAGCAGCCACAGGCGGGCAGGGTAAAGGCCCAGAGTTTGTAAATAGCAATTACAGCAGTCAGAGAGTAACTCCATGTCCTCTTGACCACTGCAGGGCAGGAACTCTCCCTTGGCAGACCCCACAGCATGGCCCAGGCTGGCTGCTACGTATTCCCACTGTTCTAGGGCTCCAACACTTTAGTGGGATAGGAGCATCCCTCAATGTCATCCTACAAACAAGCAGAATGAATCTCCATAGAGCATTACATTAAACTGTCTGTAGCCAAGCTCAAGTCTCACCAATACCATCAGGTAGGTGGAGCAAAAGGCAGAGCGTGGGTGAAGAAGGAACATTTGCTCTGGGATCACGCAGACCCCTCCATGCCTGTGCCATATGCTGAGAATGGGACAGAGCTCTGTCAGCAAGGAGAGGCACTGTTGGAGTCTTTATAGTGTCTAGGTGCTCACTGGAAATGAGCAATCCCTCTGTGGTTTTGCCCTGGCAGCATTCTTTGTATCCATCTCAGCTTTGATACGCTTCTCCAGAGCTTCTCATGACCAACACCAGTAGCAGGCATTACAGTTACACCGTTTTTCTCAAGATACTTCAGCTCAGCTTTTCTCTTTTTTTTTAATGGTTGTGTTTAATGCTATCACTTTTTTGTGTTTTGCTTTGTCTGCTTATGTGCCTGCCAAATTCCTATTGATCTTTTCATGCTCCCATGTGGTCAAACCAGAGCAGCATGCGGGAGGGAACGTGGGACATATCCAACACATGCTCAGCTATGTCTGGACTCACCAGAGGAGCATTTCTCAGCCCCTCATTGGGAAGCTGACAGGAGCTGACACAAGTCCTCAATGCCACAGTGTGGGGAAGAAGTAGGTTTTACCTGCCTGCACACTCTATAGAGGTCGTTTATAAGGTTGTCTCCAGAAAATCCTCCATGGGTGCTAGAAGCCAGTGAATCAGATCCCATTAGAGCATGCTGGATTGCCCTGGGGACAAATGATGCTGGAGAGATACATGAGGGGAATCAACCCTGGACTGAGTGGGATCCTCAGGATAAACCACTGAGGCTGGTTCTGGAGGCAGTAAGGGAAAACATCTTCATTTACTTGGGGCTTTTTCTGGGATTAAACTTTCCAAGCATGCCATTTTCAAAGCTCTTGGCTTTCACCTACCCCACAGGCTGGTTGAGTGGATTGGTCCCACACCCAAAGAAATACAGACTGATTCTTCCCTTGTGAGATCTGGCATCAATATCAGACATGACAGGCTCCATCTTCTGCTTTTTAGGGGCTGTTTCCAAAGTCCTGAAAGACTGCAAGGTGAAGGAGCATGTGCTGGCTCTGCATTGCCTCTGACCCTGCTCGTGGAGGACAGTGCCACTGCCTGTCCTGTCACAGAGGACTGGCATGACCCAGCACAACTGAGGAAAAGGTGCCATAGAGGTTATCCAGATATGAAAAGGGGATTAAGATAAGCCTAGGTAAGCAGAGCTGACCTAAAAACTTGATTTATCTATACTGAAGTGTTTCACAGGAACATCGCAGGGGTTTTGCAAAGCTGTAGATGGGAAATGACCTGTGACATTAAGGTAAAACAAGAAGAAAGTCAACCTAAATGAAAACTTTATCCAGCAATGTGTGAAAATCATTCTCTAGGAGGGGAAAAAAAGGCTATTTCTGTGTGCCAGCCTGGAGGTAGCAGAAGTTACACTCAGACTTCAGAGTTTCCCACCAGGCAATAATTCACAGGGTTTTTAATTCCTGCTATGGGCAGGGGCACATTTATCTCACCACACCAGCTTCCACGTGAGTGATTTCACTGGTGTGATGACTCAGACTGAAAAGCAAAAGTCACATCCTGAGCAGCTCAGCTGGGCAGGGGGGTACAAACTGTGCTTAGCCCCATTCCAGGAGAGAGCAAGGAAAGGGGTGATGCACTCCCTGACCACCAGCTGCCACCTTCACTGGCAGAGTCAGCCCTGAGCAGGCACTCTGGGCTGAACAGCTGTGTAGGTAGGACAGGTCTGCTAAAGGATGTGACAATCTGACCACAGGTCACCCCACGATGTGGGCTCCTCCTCCATAAGTGTGGGTGAGGTTGCTCTTAAACACTCATCCTCAAAAGAGAAGCGCTGCTTGCAATAAATCCTGGGAATGTCCAAAGCACCCCCCCTCCCCAGGCAGCACGAACCCCTCCCAGCCCTGGGACCCCCTTTTGTGAGCAGCTCACACACCAGCAGCACTCAGATCTCCACAGCTCTCCCATGGCACATCCTGAGGAAGCCCCATCGCTGCACCCAAGGGTGCACAGGAGAACTGGGAAAGCACTGCTGTCCAACCACACAGAGCTGCTCACTCCCTCTGCAGTTGCCAGCTCAGAGCCAGCTGCACGGGTTTCCATCCCCTCTCATGAGCAGAGGAGGAAAGCTCTGTTTGAAAGGACCAGATTCCCTCAACCTGCCAGGCTCAGGGCAGCTGGAGACCAGGACTCAGCCTTTGCCCTGAAGGATGGCCAACCCCAAGTTCAGATCTGTCCTGCCCCTCTTCAAAGGCGTCCTCCTCCCCACCCTGCTCACCACCTGCCAGCTGGCAGTGCCCTCTTGCCTCTCCTTTTACCATTTCTTTTCTCAGAACAGCTAGCTCTTCCCATCATCTGGGTGTCCCCACCCTTTCCTCCCTTTCAGCCGGCTCTGACATGCCTGCTGAAGAGCCAACCCAGAGGAGCAGGCTGCCAACCTCAGCCCACGCCAGGGCCGTGTTCCCTGGCAGCAGTGAGTCCTGGGCCTCTGAGCCCATAAGACACAAGGCTTCAAGCCAAAATGAGTCAAATCTCCCCCTAGCCCAGATTTTGGGAGAGGTCTGTCAGCATGACACCCTGTGGGTGAATCCAAACTGTGCTTTACAGAGGCTGCAGAGGCAATTGTTGGGACAGTTGTTGGACACAGTGGAGCCTACAGCCCTGGCTGCCCCCGTCACTGAGTCATCTGCAGGAGAAACCACCGCTGCCCTCGTTCATCCAGGCTAATTCCATCTTTTAACACTTTTGCTAACAAAATAGGATAAATGCTGATTGCCCTATGGGCACAGTGCTGCTGCTTCTTCGTCTGAGAACACGCCTTGCTGACTGAACACTATGTTTCCAGGGGATTTTCCCCTAGGCATTGGTATAATTTATTTTTCATGTTTATGGCTAATTTCTGCTTGAGTAAGCCTGTGACTTCTGACAACAGTTTCACTGTAACTAATCACAAGTGAACACAACCAAAGCAACAAGAGCTAATGAGGCTCCACAGAACCCTGACAGGCTCCAGCAGCCACAGCACTACTCTTATGCCAGGCTCCTGTGGAGGAGGAGACTGCCAGGAGCTTTTATCTGTGAAAGTACAGGCAGGGTGAGACATCCCCTGTTTCACAGCATCCCTGGTATGGGAGAGGATGAGGCAAGGGCAAACGGCTTAGGAGCCCAGTGGTCAGGAAGGAGAACTGGGGATCTGTAGTCTAACAGCCTCTGAGTTGCCCAGCAATGCTCATTCTTTATCAGAGACCAAGAGGATCATAGGACAAAGGCAAGCAGAGGACACATGGGTATGTGCCTGTTTGCTCCTGCTTTCCCTCCCTGCACCCTCAGGGCAGCTGAGCCTGGTGTTGTGGGACATGTGACAGCAAACACCTCCAATGCACAGGGCACAAGGACACAAAGGACAAGGTCAGATGGAGACACAGAGAGGCGCCTGTTGCTGCTGCCCAAGGTGTTGCAACTCTGGGCAGGTCAGATGGAGACAGGGGTAACAAAACCACTGGCAATTTCTTGGAAGTAACAGCTTCTCCAGTGTGCCTTTGTGCTTCCCCATGCTTGCTTCCCTTATCTGTGCCATGCAGAACCCCCTCCTGCAGGCTGCTAGCCACATTAGCACACAAGGGCTCAGCCAAACACCCCACTCTGTGGGGTATGCTCATTTGCACCCGCCTGCAGGACCCACTTAACAGCTTATTTGGAAATTTCTGCTTCACAGGATTATGTATTCCACGAGTTAACATGTCCATCTTATTCCATTCTCTCCATTTATGCACCATGGCATCCAACACATCCACTTTTCTTGTCACCAAAACGTGCAATACAACTCACAATATATCACTCTACAATAGCCATGGAAAACTGCCCTGTAGTTACCACTAAGGGCAAAAGGAAAAGACCTCTCAAGCATGTGTTCAAACATCCCAGGATTTGGGATGCTCTCCATGACAGTCAGTGCATCCTCACCCATGGATCTGTCCCTGAGATCTGAAGTCTCTTTCCTATGTGAGCACCTCCATCCATGGACAAAGAAAGCTGAGTTTTCTACCCAGGCACCACTGGCACAAAAAGGGAGAAGCAGAGCCTGGTTTTCACAGACAGATGGATGGACATCCTTTCTAAGCACCAATGACCTGGGGCAGAACCTCAGGGACTTCTTTATTTTTAGGTTAATTTCTCAATTGAAAAAAAAGAAACAACAAAAACCAAAACCAAA